>VZRE01015574.1:46673-185346 GCA_013396775.1 Cephalopterus ornatus | reverse complement strand
CACAAATCTTCGTTCGCGAAGCCTAGTCACGACGACGACGACGATGGGTTACAGAAGCAGCTGCAGTGCCCCAACATATCAGAGCTAGGACTTCCCGCTCTGATGAGGTGAGGTGAAATGGGGAAAAGAACAGGGCAGGGGTAAGGAGAGAAATACAAGAATAGTGTTCTGCCACATTCAGCTGGATTTTTGGACAGGGAGACACAACTTATGCATTTTACATAAGTCACCAGGACTGAAATTTCATGATCATATGTAAAAGACCTCACCACTAAGCGCCACAGTTCTATTCCATTTTAACTCCTTCAATTTACTGTCAAATTTAATGTCAGATTTTTCTATGCAAAACAATTTTTCAAATATATTTTGAGTTATTTTTTACATAGCAATTTGTCTCAAAAAATCAAACATCCCTGAAGCATCGATCGTCTCAGTGATCAAAAATTATATTTACTCCTTTCACCACAAAGAGAGCCACTCACAAAGAGAACAACTTCTTCAACAAAAGCCAGTAATCCATACCCAAATTTATATCATAAACACAGGGCTATAAGAGGATACTTCAAGGTTTGAATCACACAGAGGTAAACAATTACAGTCCTGAGACAGAGACAGAGTTTCAAGTCCTTTGTCCCATGCCCCTAGTGTCTCAGTTAGTATTGCAGATATAACATTAGTCATACAGTTATATTATAATTCAAAAGTGTGATCTAGTTAGGAGCAGCAAGGGCAGAAGTTAGGAGACCTATTTGTTATTTTAAATTTCATAATTTCTTTCCAAGTGAGCAAATCCCAAAACATGTTTGTCTCAGAAGTAGAATTATGTATATCTATTTTTATTAATAAATGAGATGTTACACCATCAATAATTTACTAATTATAAATATTGTTGGTATTAGCAGGAAAGCAAGACATAACCTGACTGCATGATTTACATTTTGAGATAATCTTTTACATGACTTCATTGTACTGAGTGTTTAACAAAGAAGCATTCAGAGTGCACTACAACGTACACGGCTGCTGCTTATGATCTGCTGGCATGAACTGAATAATACATGTTTTATAAAATGCTGGTCTAAAATATAATACGTGTGCTCTTGAATCATGAGTTTGAAAGATGTTCTATCAAACCCTGTCTGAAACCCTAGAAGTTTATATGCAAATCTCATCGTCACCATATAGATCTTTGCTGTTGCATGCAGAAACTTATCTTGTCCTTCTGTTTTACACTTAAGAAAAAAAAGGTTGAAATATGTCAACTTGTCTTGTTCTCATTATATCTGGGGTTTGACTTTCATCCTTGCAAGTAGGGAAGGGGATTCGGTCAGTGTTTAACTCTGCATAACTTCATCAATTCTCTTATCTTTCTTAGCATGAAGAAGACTTCGATATGTGCTGATGACAGAGAGGTACTCTCTGAGGTATATGGACTTCAGAATGGCTGCATTTCCTTTTGCAGAGTCTTGAGATTCTAAGAAGTTTTCATGAGATATGGTAAAGGTAAAATTAAAGATTCCTGAAGTAACTCCACAGAAGTACACAAAAAGCTTACTAAATCATGTAGACTGCACTATGGAGCAACAAACTCTAACATACCTGGGGGATGAGGGACCTCAAACAGCATCTCCTAAACCTATCATTAAGCTCAGCTTTACATCACTGTGTTACACACCAGGTGAGGGAACTCCTTCTCCCTGTTTGTTAGCAATCAAACAAAGCATTTTTGTGTCTCTCAGCATTTAACATTCAATTTGTTAAATGTCACAGAAGAAAAATAAAATGAAAAAGACGTCAGTTAACAATGTACTTTTTAATGTTTCATCATCCTATGACTCTGTTTCTCCATGTTGACCTAATTTGCCATGACAGGAACATACTCTGTATTTCAGAACATTTCAAGTGTACAAATTACTAAATCTTAGTGAGAATTGTATGCTAGCTTAGCAAACACAGCCATTTTCATTGACATTATTCTAATAGTTCATAGTAAATCTGTGTCATTAAGAAGGCACAACTGTACTAAGTGAACCATGATTTGTTTAGGTACCTAATATTTTAATTGTCCCCATTAGGGGTTGATCCTTCCTCATATGGCACTCTGACATTCTTTCTCAATGTACTGCAGGAGTTTCAGTCGTGGCAGACAGAAGTCCACATCACAAAACTGTAAATACAGGAAGTCTAATAGCCTTTGAAGATCTTAAGTGAGAAGATAAGAACTGAAAAGTTGATAAAATTAAGCTTCTCTTTCACTTTCAAGCAGCCATCCTAAAACAAGATTGAGGCATTTTGGATTTATTGTGAGTAAGGTTCTATTTCCTTGTTTAATTATCCTGCAAATACAAAAGGGTCTATAGCAATCATTGCTATTATGTGCCAACTCAGAAATGTAAGAATTCAGAACATGGAAGAAAAGGATGAGCAAAGTGGTGAAGATTTAGGTTAGATGTCAGACTGGAACATTCTGCTGAAATTATTGCAAAATACTTGCTGGCAGAGAGAATAATAAATCTGACCGACTACATTTATTAAAACTATTCTCTATGCATTATTTATTTACAAATAATCACCTTCTAGATATTTAAGTATTAGAGAGACTCTGTTTTTCCCTAGAAACTTAATTAATTTAGCTGTCCCAGTATAACCCATTTACCCAATTTATCTAGTTTTTTATTCTACAAGCTACCTGTAATTTGAGCTGTCATATTAATATATAGTGATTCCAGTGCACTTAATCAGCACAACACTAAAACGAAAAAATGGAGAAAAATGCATAAACATTTACAAGGTCATCTGCAAGCATATCATTTCATGAGAGAAAGTATCCTGTGAGGCACACTTTAACCTTAAAAGACAAGGTCAACATGAGTATACTTATTTGCTTATTCCTACATAAATAGGTTTCATGCACACTATTTAGTATCTACCATTCCTGTGAGATAATTATACTGAAAATTATTAGCTACAAATGTTGCTGCACAAAACCAGAAAACTCAGATAAACATTTTATCTTTCATGTTTGCTACCAGTTTCAGACTTATGATCTCAAATTAGTTTTGACAACTCCCATGGATTACCATACACTCTCACTTCTGAACATTTTATATTGACTCAGAATAGTGGATTAATTTCCATTAGTTGTGTTCTCAGAAGCTTGGAAATGATTTTGGATACACTTTCCACAGTATTCCTTTTTCTTCTCCTATGATGGAACTTAAGAAGAGTTTGATCTGGGAATGTTCCTTGATCTTGATGTTGATGTTCCAGAAACTTTTCACAGCTAAGAACAGTTCCTGAGGGAATTTAAAAAAATTTGACCTAACAATGGAAACATAGGCTTTATTAGAATCGAAGCAGCTTTGCAAAAAATAGAACAGATTTGAAGAAATTTGTTTAAACTTATCACACGAAGATAGAAGTACATCTCTAAATGTAAGGAAAAGAATCCATTCCTTCCAACAAAGATCAGAGGTGAGAAAACAGATAGCCAAAGTAGAGGAAAAATCCACAACAATTTATGGATTGTATTTATCTTCTAGGGTTCCTTGCCTCTGACACTATTATCCTAAACACGACATTAAGGTATAGCCCACAGTCCAGTTATCCGCCTGTTCTAGATGATAAGGGACAGAAGGCTAGTGTGGGACTGTGAAGGTTGGTGATTTTCATCAATGCCCTCTCAATAGCAAACAAAATAATATCACTCCACTCAGAGAAACTTTAGACCAGGTTCGAGTTACAGACAATAGAGAGCACCAAGCACTTCTAGGATGAAATTATTTATTCTAGAGGTCTATTTCAGGTGCCCTCAATCGCATCCTGAAAATACATAGCACTCAACACTGTACAGGGGCACTGTAGAGGGTTGATCCCGGCTGTAGGCCAGGTACCCTCCAAAGCCGCTTTATCACTCTCCTCCACAAGTGAACAGGGGAGAGAAAATATAACGAAGGGTTCACAAGTTGAGATAAGGACAGGGACAGATCCCTCACATATTACCATCATGGGTAAAACAGACTCAACTTGAGTCTATTAATTGAATTTATTACTAACAGAATCAGACCAGGATAATGAGAAGCAAAATAAATCTTAAAAACACCTTCACCCCACGCCTCCCTCCCTCCAAAGCTGTGCCTCCTTCCCAGCAGCACAGGGAAACAGGGAAGGGGGGTTATGGTCAGTTCATTGCACGTTGTTCCTGCCGCTGCTCAGGAAGAAGAGTCCTTCCCCAGCTCCAGCTTGGGGTCCCTCCCGCAGGAGACAGTTCCCAATGAACTTCTCCATTGTGAGTCCATTCCACAGGCAACAGTTCTCCGTGAACTGCTGCAATGTGGGTCACTTTTCAATGGGGTGAAACCCTTTAGGCACAGGCTGCTCCAGTATATCCATAGAGTCACAAGTCCTACGAGAAAACCTGTTCCAGGGCGCCTCTCTCCATGGGTCTTCAGGTCCCTGCCAGGAACCTGTTCCAGCATGAGCTTCCCATGGGATAACTTCCTGCTCCTCTTCCATTCACCTTGGTGTCTGCAGAGTTGCTCTTCTCACATGCTCTAACTCAGCTTTTCTGCAATTACTTCTGCACAATACCCTTTTTTTCCATCTTAAATATGTTATCACAGAGGTGTTATTGTCATTCCTGATTGGCTTGGCCTTTGCCAGGGGCAGGTCCATCCTGGAGCTGGCTGGCATTGGCTCTGGGGGAAGCCTCTGGCAGCTTCTCATAGAAGCCACCTCTGTAGCCCCCCCGCTACCCAAACCTTGCCATTAAACCCAATCCAGAAAATTAATTCACCTGTGGACAATGTAGATGTACATGTTTGGTCAAAACTCATTATACATTTCTGATTACTTTGCCACATTTCTTTCATTCGGGATAGTCAGTGAGAAGTCTTATAAGTGACCAGCTCCACTGACACCTGTATTCCAGAACTCACGCAATCAGTTTGATGATTTATAATGCCAGATAAGTTATGTTATCTGAATATTTAATTCCTATTTAGTAAGCTTCAGGCAATGCTGTGTCCAGTTGCCTTTTCTGTTGAAACATCAGATTTATGTCTCTGCAGAGCTTTCATTGGGGCTCTGTTTTCTGAGGGGTATAAGAGGACAGCACTGAAATCCCTGTACTCTGAACATGCATTCAGTTAGAGAATCTCTGGCACCAGTTTTCTTCATTCAGTGTCAACACAGGGAAACATTGGGAAATATCAGGAAATTCATGCCATAGTATACCTAAGATATTGACAACATTCAGCTCGCTATTTTCTTCCCTTCTTTTTTTTTTTTATTTTAATTTTCTAGTTCAGTTAAGCAATAAGCAGAACAATGTGTGCCTTGGTGGCCTTATGGAATACAGGTGACAAAAAATTAAGAGTAACATTTAAAGAAAACAAAAGTATAAAGAACTGGTCACCTATCACCACTCCTAGAGACAAAGGTTTCCGACACCAAGCATGTCATTAGTTTCCTGTCTACTTCAAGGATTATTCAGTATCACTTCCAGCCAAAAGAGGTCGTTTTTTACTCAACATTTTCACCTAAGATGCTCACATCTTAGTTCTTTAGGACTAAGGCCTTCCTGTAGTAACCCATGGCTTTATCACTTCAAGATTTAATAATCAAATATGACACTACTCAGAGCTACCCAAACAAGCAGAATTTGGTGGGTCCCCTTATTAAATAACTTTCCCAAGAGAATATGTGAACCTTGGCTACACTAGCGGTAAAATTACAAGAACAAAGTTTGCAGAAGTCACTTGGAACAATAAAATCAATATATAATAATAAACAGACATATTTCTGAGCGATCCCTTATCCCTCACTCTTTGTTGTACCATTAACAATAACATCAGTTTCTCACGGGAGTTCATCTCTATTTGATTTTTTTAAAAAACTGTTACTATGTTATCACTTAACATTTCTAATTAACAGACTATTAGTAGCAGAAACTTTAGTTCCTTGGCCTATTTAGTGTTAGGCTACAGACTGGACTTTAGCATCACAAGGAACAAACTTCTTTGTTAGGTAAAGTTTATAATTGCTTTAGTTAAAGGTGCAGATGTAGCTGCACCTTGAGATTTACTTTGCTCTGGGAGCTCCTTTCTCTCTTGATTAGACAGGATCTTGTTATCTTCAACCATCTATTCTTCCAGGCTTTTTTAAACACATTGCTCAAGGAACTGTGAGTGTTTAAGAGGAAGTAACAGATGTTTTTTGACATTAAAAGGATTCACAGAAGTTCCTCTTTTCAATCCTTTTATGTATATTTCTGTAAGATATAGTTTTAAAATTATGCGTTGCATTTGGGGTATGAGTGTTTATATGGAAAACTCAAAATAATTCCATATCTTGATACAGTAGTTTCATGCTATGGTTGCAGTCCAGCCAGTAAAAGAGTTGTTGTGTAATACTATAATTGCCATAATTCACAACTACCATTTTTAACTAAGGTAGGTTTTAAAATCTCTTTGCAGCTATAAACCAAACATTGATATTTAGCATGAAGTCTCTTCATGCTATGTTTCATCCCATTTTGTCAATCAATACCTAATACAATAATAGTCTAATTATATACATACAATGTAATTATACATAGAATATAATTATGTTGTAACTAGAAATCTTCCTACTAAACATAACAATGCTTTAGATGTGGTTAGACTAAAGAAACAAAGCTCTGCAGAGTTGTGTACAATTATTATCTAAACAAAGAGCTGAAATGTCATATGAAGATGGAGCACAATAAAAGTGATTGATATGTCATCTTTTTGTATTAGTTATGATATTGTGTGCTTACTACTTTACAATGCACTCTAGATACAAAAAAGTGTGTCATAGTGCTGGTTGAAGACATATATATTTCTGTTATTGATCTAACCTGTTCAAATTACACTATTGTTTTCAAGGAAAGCTTATAATCCTTTTTAGATGAGTGACATGTTTTCTTTTTAGCTTTAGTGCTTTACAGAAAAAAAAACGAAGCAAAGAGAGCATCAGATCTAGGAAGAACGTGCATCAGCTATTACCAGTCACCTAGCTCATACTTATTTCATTAATGTGGTTTCAGAAGGTCAGACCTGTAGCAAATATATTACTCAGGTGACAAAAGGAACACCAGCACTGATGCATGTCACTCACAGAAGTAAAACATCTCTTCTTGGGCCATTGCTGCCCAGTAAGGACATCATTGCAATGAATAAATTGTTAGTTTCATAAATGTATGCAAAAAAGAATTGCCACCACTGTACTTCCTTCAGATCTACAGAACAGATCTCCTCAGATGCAGACAAAGGAGGCCTTCTGTGGAGAGAGAGGAAAAAGCTTATGTTCTCTAAGCTAGTTATACCATATGGGAAGAAACCTACAAGGCTGGTGCACTTCCAAAGCATGAATTAGACAACAATGAACATGGTAGATCGACATCCCCAAGACATATTCAGTGCAGGGTGCAAACCCCAATCTAATTGTCAAAATATCAGTGCCTATATGTAAGTTAAGAGTCTAAGGCCCTGTGATGGGTTGACCTTGGCTGAACACCAGGTGCCCACCAGGCTGCTCTATCATCTCACTTCTCTGCTGGACAGGAGAGAGAAAAGATGGAATATAATTTGTAGATTGAGATATGGCAGTTTAGTAAAGTGCGAGGTTGCACATGCACAAGAGAAGGAAAAAACCCCAGAGATGTTATTCTCTGCTTTCAGTCAGCAAGTATGTCCAGCTACTTCCCAGGAAGCAGTGCTTCAGCACACGTAGCGGTTGTTCCAGAAGCCAAACATTGTAAATAATGTCTCCCCTTCCTCCTCCTTTTCTTAGCTGACATCATACGACATGGAATATCTCTTTGGTCAGTTTGGCTTAGCTGGCCTAATTGCTTTCCCTCCCAAGATATTGCCCACTGCCATCCTACTGGTGGAGAGCAGAGTGTTGGAGAGACAGCACTGACACTGTGCCAGCACTGCTCAGCAGTAGCCAAAGCACAGGTGTGTTTTCAACACTTTTCCAGTTCTGATGCAAAGCAAAACACTGTGAGGGCTGTTGTGGGGAAAATTGACTCCACCTCATCCAGACCCAATGCAGTTCCCATTATGGTCATCTGAATGTTAGTCAATGCAAGTAAGAAGGCTGTACATCTGACTAAATATCATTAGCTACTTTGGGGTGATTTTAAGAACTCTCAGCATCTATTATTTTTATGGGCCAGATGAAAGTTTAGATACCTAACTCACAGGTTGGTGCTTGCATTTAGAAACCTAAATTTAGATTTTCAGAATCCAAAGCTGATGATCTCTAGAGGTACCTACTAAGCTCAGTCATTCTGTGATGTTGTGATTTCTCAGTTTCATGTGCCTAGTCAACAGAAGATGATGAAACAATGAAAGATTTTGAATAGTTCTTTCAACCTTCTGAAAACTTTGAAATCATAATCATTACCACATATTACATGAGACTGTTTAGAATTTTGCTTTACAACAGAAGTTTAGCATAAGCACAGACACATTTAACCTTGATAAAAACAAATCAAATTTTAAAGCATTAGTGACTTTCGTGTTCATTGTCTCTTTTTATCTCTTTAAGCTTTAATTTCTTAGTTGTTTTATATGTATTTTATCATTAAATTTTAAAAAAGCATGTTCAAGATGAGTAACTGAATCCTTTTGTATGTATCACAGTTGCAAGTTCATAGTCAGTGACTGGTGAAAGGAGATATCCATTAGCAAAGTAATGATAATCTAGTTTAATAGACTTCACCCATCTACAAGGCACACTCAGAAAGCTGTGATCACTTCTAACCCATCATACACAGCTCTCAGCATGGGGTGCACTCCCTTTCCTCCATTTCCATTTATATCTTCAGCTCTCTGCTTCCTTTGAGGGTATGCAGCATTTCTTGGAGGTGCGCCTTGGTCCATGTTGCACAAAACATCTTATATTGAAGTCACCTACTGAAAAGCGCTACTTTGAAAACATATGCCTGCAATTTTGAAGTGAGGTGAATTTCTATTTACAGATTAAGCAAGATTTAGAGGAGATCAATGAAGACTCCCTCAGCTGATACAAAAAACCAGATTTTGTAGACTTTAGAATAATCAAACAGTTAATGTTTCATTCCTTCATGACTAAAACTCACTGGTAGGCTTTTATTATGTTAATTTTCCAAACTTGCAAAGCAAAAAAACTCAGTAAACTGAAGGTAACCAAAGGGGCTGTTTGGTAGAGACAGAAATGAACTGTGTCTTTTGAAGTGTTCCAGAGAAAATGTGTTCAGAATATTTAAGTCTCAAGTGAGTTACCAAAGGTTATTCATTCACAAGTGAGATAAATTCATACCTGTCAAATTGTCTGGATCCTCTGTGTGATCACTAGGGCCTCAAATCATTTATTTTTTTCCCTAGTGAAAGTTCAATATTTTCACATATCCAAATTTAGTAGCATTTCCTGTGTCTGAAAGTAAATGAATTCATTTTCCTTTCATCTCACTTTCCACTTTTACAAGACTAGTGTGAATAAAAAAATAAATCCAGGTTGGCTGGCATAAATTGTTTTTAAATACTATTTCACAGTGCAAACAGCCTGCAACCTCCTTACAATAGATACTATATTTGTAAACAATCATTTTAGAAAAATCCCACCTCTGGCTGTGATTTAAAATGGGTGTGTAAAATATTATTTCAAACCAATTCAAGACCTGCATAGTCCTTGAAGACTTTTCCCCTGCTTAAGCTCTTGTATGTGCAAAAGAAGTGCATCTGAACAAAAAAGCTTTCCTTTTTCTCCACTTTGATACTTGATCAAAAAGGAATTATTATAATCAGCCTAAACTTGCATTATTGTAATAACATCAATCACTGTTTCCATCACGCAAAAAAGTGCAGAGTATATTTGGTATCAGCCCTGTGGATTGATGAAAGTTCAGTGGACCAGGGTTAAAAGAGGCAAGCAAGAATAGCAAAAACCTTATATTTTCAATTAAAGAAGAGATAGTCAGGGTAGACAACTGAGAAAGAGTTTGCTCATGAAGCCTGAACTGCAAAAATGGTGGACAGAAGGAGTCACATTATTGAGGGACACAAAAAGAGACAGAGACCGATACTGTAGATATTCCCCATAATTTCCTATTCTTTTTACTATTTTCTGTTCTTATTACTAACTGCACAGGATAGCAATTCAAAATATTGGTGGGCTCAAGGCCACACTGACTGCATAGCCAAATTTTTGTAAAAGAATATTTATATTCTACATTTCGGACTGCATGACAAATAGCTTAATTTTATTTAGTTTCACAAAAAAAACAAAAAAAGGAAACAAGTTCCATGTATTTTTCACATACTTTATGCTAAGTCAACATTAAAAAATAAACCCCAGAATATAGTTTCTCAAATAACAATTCTGGTTTATATTTTCATATTCTGTATTTATAACTTTTTCTAGGTTTATTGATGAAATTCTAGGTTATACAGCATTTATGTGCTTTTGGCATCTACATGCAATGAAATAACATGAAATTTTGAATAAGGCAGTGAAACAAAACTTTAGGAAACCTGTCTCCTGCCCAGTTATGCAATTCCAGAATTCCTAGTTTTCCATATAGTATCACTAGATCCAATAATATATCTTCATTCTACCTAACTTATATCTTCCTGGATAAAATTTTAAATTATCCTGTCCAGTCATACTGATGTGATTGACGTTGGGGTTTTTTTGTTTGGGTTTTTTTATTAAATCTATGAATAATTTTTATTTTCAATTCAGTGCTTTAGTCATCACTTAGGATATGTTGGTTCTGAAAAATGCAGCCTTCGTATTATCTACTGTTTTGATTATGTCTGATTCATGATAGGGAACACCTATTGGTGGAGAGTTAAAACAATGAAATAGTCAATTAGAGGAAAAACAATTCAGTCTCCTAAAACTGAAAGAGTCAAATATTCCATGCTTGTATCTTGACTATAACTATATTACTCATTTGGATGCATTATCTATATTTATGTAGGTAAGTTAGAATGTGCATACAAATGAAATATAAAAGAAATATTATTAATAATATTATTAAAAATAATTTGTTATTATTATTATTGAACTTCTTTATTTGCCCATCTATTATATGTATATAAAACTGCAAAATATTATTTTCAAGGGTTCTGATAGCACTATTGGTCTATTAGCTACACTATTTCAATCTACTATTGTAAAACGTACAAAACTGACATATTTTGATCCTACCAAGCGGAGAATCTGGCCCAATGGGGTCAGAGGAGAATGTAGCAGCATATGTATATTGTATAAATACAAATAAAATAGATCACAAGGTACTCAGAAAATGACAGATACTTTAATTCTTAAAAGGCTTAGACTTTCAACCCCTTTAGAAATTATGAAATAAAGAATAACAAAAAAACAACCCCTCATTATTATCCAAGCAGAAGTGGTATAAGATCATTTATCTTGATGGATGTCACCTTAGAGCACATATTATCCCAATCTCTCAAAGTGTTTTTTCCCCCTTATTTCATCTCTGACATTCATTGTAAATTTAATGATCCACATACGATTTGCTGGTGTCTCAGTCTGGTGTTTTGAATCATGAAACTGGTACTAAATTTATGGCACTGCAGTACCACTTAGTGAATCATTAAGCAGTACAGTGATTTTAACGATTTGGATCATACTGGACCTCATCACTGTATAATGAGGTTCCATTTAGTGTAAATTTTATGTAAAAATTCAATTTGCAAACCAACAACATGAAACTACAACATTTTTTCTAACCTGACATCGCATTTATTTATTGTGATTTCCATCAGCGTTTCTTGTGGGGAAAGAATATGTTACCTCATTACAAAAATAATTTTTACAGTCCTCGCACCACTGAAAAATATATACTTTCAGACTGGTATTTTTGTGGAAATCTCTTCTAAAACATAAACCTCTAGAGGGTTTAGATGTGGTTATTAGAGTATGCTAAATTAGACTGTGGTATTACTGATGTAGCTAAGCACTTGAAGAAGTTATTGTTCAAAGGGTTCCCAAACACTTCTCTGCTGTCCAAGAGGATCCACCAACACAGAGGGGAACATCCATTACTGCCCAGCTCCATAGCATTGGGTCGCCCCTTTACCATTTACAACATAAATCCTGTTTCTCAAACCAAAGACTTACGATGCTGAATATTTATTAATTGCTTCTCTAAAATGCACTGAAGGAACTAACTAGATATATGCAAGCAACCCAAATACAGATTCCCCACTCAGCAGTTTTGCACTGCAGAAAGTGTACTGGCTGCAATGAAGCTAATGTACTGTTATAGTTTCTATAAAAAGTTTTCCATTTGCAAACCAGCAATTTTTGTCATTGTTTTCAGTAAAGTTTGCTTCTGAAGTTGATTATCATGAGACAAAAGCAATCTAAAACATTCACAGATAATACTTACATCATTCTCTGGTTCCATTTCACCATACTTCTTGGTAGGATTAAGTTATATGGTTGGGCCAGAGCCCAAAAACAGAAGAACATTAATGGGAAGGAAATACAGTTCTTGAAAAGACTGATTTTTTTTTTCCAGTTATTTTGGGCCAGTTGATGTGGATTTAAGGAACTTGAGATGTAGTTAATCAAGTTATTGAAACACTGCAGTATTTTTGAGATCGTATAAAACAATTGGAATATATTAAAAATCCTTACATTAATTGTTAGTTCAACAGCACATGGCAGCTCAGACTCTCTGAGAACTTTACAGATGCCAAAGGTGACAAAAGAGGAGAGTAGAGTGAGAGTCAAGTTGGAGTTTTTTTCCTCCAAAGGAAAAACGAAAATAATGAGTAAGTCACCATGCAGCAAATCAAGTGTATGTAACTGGCAAATAAGCAAAGTAGTACAGTGGTTCTACCAAAGTCTTCAAAACATCCTAGAATGGTGCAGGCACTTTTCTGCATGACTACCCTACTCAGATGCTCATTACTAGATATAATACACAGAAACTTTCTGTTAAACAGCATCAATGGCTAAGAAACATGTGATACTACTTACCTGTGCATTTTTTTAATGGAGGGGAATATACCAGAGAGAGAAGCCCCTCTCAGCCTTTTATCTTCTTTCTAATGGTGCAGTTGTAGACATAATATTTTATGGAACTGGGAACATTCAGTAATCTGACTTGAGTGACAGTAAATCTTGCTATATAGAGTTGTGTAGTTGTTGTAGAGTTAGAAAGAATAGTAGAAGAAATGCAATATTAGATCTCGAGCAAACAAAATATATATTTTTAAAAATTTACAGTTGAATGCATACTTGTAACAGTGTTTAGGAAATAACAAGGCTTGCTTTAATCTAGCTGAAGGAATATACATGTGCACACTCTCACACATAACAGATTCAATAGCACTCTCATTCATAGGTTAGAGAGTACCAGAGCTAAACAAGCTGAGTTTCCTATGGATTTGTGTGTCACAGCTGACACCCGTTCCTGTTACAGATGCTATGTTTCCGGTGAACATTACCTGCTCACAGAAAGCACATGCTTTGTGTGGATTGTCTGATGTCTAATGATGATTGAACAGTGATTGCAATATTTTCTTCAACTGACAGGGTCCCTCTCTCCAACTTTGCAACCTACATCACAAATTTCCACTGATCCACGAAACATACACTCTTCTGTGAAATTTGGTCAAAACTAACTAAAGGATATTGAGAGGAGGGGATGAGGGAAATAATCAAACAGATCTAGACCAAGATAGTAGAAATGCACAAGATCTTTTTCCTTTGTAATCAAAATGAAAAACCAGAAACTTGGGTTAGCAGTTTCCTCAAAGGCTGCCTTTTGTTTGAATTAGATGAAACGTTTTAATATGCTCTTGACCTGATCTCAAAACTTTGTAACAACAATGTTTTTTAACATGTTGTATCAACACAGTCAGAGTATTCAAATGAATTGGCATGAAATTTTTCTTTCAAGTGGGTGCAGCAAAGCCACAAAAAGGCTTTGGAATCTCAAAAGAATACTTCTGTTATAGCATGAGCCAGAACAAAAAACTTCTAAAAAACAAAAAAATCTGGTCTGCCAGGTGAGACAGAGCAAATTATGAGGGTTGGCAAAGGCACCCCAGCATTCACCTCTGCCTGACACACTCTGCAATTACCAGCTGCTTGTATTGGTTTCCTAATGAAGAAAAGAGTTTTGTGGATGAATAAAGGTCTACTCATCCATCAGTCTTGGTGATCTCCTGGCCATTGACAAAACTCTGGTCAATTTTAGCTAAGCTTGAAAGAGTAATAGAAGAGCCAAAGATAATTAATTGGAACAAGTCTTTTGAGAATTAGCAGATGGGCTATGAATGGTTTCCATAGGTAGCCATAAGCCTGCTGACCTACCTGGTGTATGTTGATGTCCTGCTGGCACATGTGCAGCCTGGGCTCGGTGAGCCCTCTGTGGCCACTTGCCCACTTAGGAGTTCAAGTGTATGGGACTGTGGGTACTATAACAAGAGAAAAGGAACTTATAGGAAGTGTGAAAGAGAATTGCAGATGGTGCAGTAACAAATTAAATTAGTTTATTAACTTAGAAGATGCACATCCACAGGTAAATAAAAATCTCCACAACTCAATGAAAATTTATTTCCTCTTATTCTGGTGTCTTGCCAAATTAACTTTATGTAGTTAATGAATAAGTGATAGATCCCCTTTGGAAAACAGGAACTAATGGTAGCAGCAGCACCAATTATTTTATTGCAAGGACTTTCTCTGGTCATTCAGATTATCCAAGCATCTGGGCCTGTCTCAGTTTGAGACAATTTGGAGGGACAAAGACTTCTGACAGAAGTCTAGTCCCTCAGATTCAATACCCTTGGTTTTGTCAGTACAGAGAGAGAGACCAAATACGCCAAGATGTAAGTGAAAGAAAACCTCTTTGCCAAGAAGAAATACTAATAACAATAAAACTGGTTTAAACCAACCAGTGAGGAGAAACTTCCCAAGCCCCACTCACCGGACCAAATTGAGATGGCGGCTGACCTCCCCCACCCGGAAAAAATACACATGTGGACACAAGACAGAGACAAGATGGCCACTCTTCCACATGGTTCAGCTCCCCCATGCCTGGAAAATCTGGAAGGAATGGTTGGAGAGTCAGCACTGGCAGGAAATGGCGGATGGCTGATATTCAATACCAGCAGATGGTTGTGTGGCACTGGAGTGAGGCTGCAGTGCTGGTACAGGCAGTCGGACCAGGGCTGTGAACCCTCCAGGTGACTAAAAGGACCTGCAACACACCCATTGAATCCAGCAACAAGACTTGGTTGTTGCAATTTTGTTGTTTGTTGGTCAAAGTGGTGGTTGTAGTCCTGTTGGAGTGGTGGTCACAGTCTGGATCTGCCAAGGTGGTGGGTGGAAACTCTGGGTGGTGAAGGAAGCCTCAAGTTACATAGATTCAGGTTCAGGTGGGAATGCCTCTAGTACCTCCCCTGGGGCAGAGAGTTTTACACTGGGTGATGTAATACCGTGAGTCATGGGGTACTTTGGGAATCTTTGACATCTGAGATGTCTCTTATGTCAGTGCAGCAGAGTCCATTATGGACATTAGGGCTCATTAGCAAGAGATGAATACTTTCAGGCCAGGTGTGAATGTTTAGGGGAGTTATCACAGTTCAGTCATCTGTATAAGGAAAAAGAAACACTACTCCACCTTGCAGAATTTGCTGCACTCCTTATCTTGTTCAACACCCAGCCTGTAGCTTGAGGTACACACCTTCAGCCCCTGGCCTGGGTGGCCACTCTGCACGTTGTCAGAAAAGCACACTGCTGATTGAGCCATGGGCACCAATAGTCCAGTCTCTTACAGCACCTGGGCGGCCACTGCAGGTGGTCGAATGTTTGAGTCATTAAGCAGTTCAGTCTCTTCAAAGAAGGCAAAACACCAAAAAAACAAAAAGGCATATTTGGAGGAAAAAAAAAACAAAAGAAAAGGCGGATACCAGAATTTTTGTGTAAAGCAGGACAGGACCACACCAGCAGTGTGATCAATACAAGCAACGTTCATAACAAATAATACTTTGATTCCTCAGCAAAGGCCAGCTAACTGACGGGTGAGCAGGACAGCTTTTTGCTGGCTTTCTGAACAGCTTTATTCTGGCTGATATGGAGCACACAGTTCGTCCAACACAGAGATTAGATATCTAAACACATACCAAATAAAGCTTCAAAGCAGGGAACATGGCACTACTCAGAAAAAAAAATAAATTGTTGCTGCAGCTCTTGGACTATGAGAAGGTAATGGTGTTCAGGAAAAAAAAACACTATTGTCAAAGGTGACTTGTGATTCTGGCCAACAGTCTAAAACATCAAAAAGGTTAATGCATATTTCATGTAAAACAGAAATTTTAAAGGCAATTTCAATTATTCAGCTCATAAATCAGCATTTTTTTTAATGTTGGCTGGAATCTATCTGAAGTTTGACTTCTTTCTCTTATCAACTAGAGACCAATCATGTGTAGTCTTTGTTTTAAGGCTAAGACAAAAGCTAAAAAGTTTCAAAAATGTAGTTTCTAAATGAAAAAATATAATTTTTATGGCAGTGATTTTGCAAAAAAAAAAAAAAAACAAAACCAAAAACACACAACAAAAGTACCCAAGCTAACCCTAAAAAAAAAGTCACTTCTCCCTAAACACACACAAATCCAAGGGTTGTCACAGATGAGCTGAGGGATGAATAGCATTTGAATACTTGAAAGTCTGTGTACTCTTTGATTTCAGACAGCTTTGTTTTGCCAGCTGCATTTTCAAGCATTCAGAAGAAAATAATAGACACAGCTAACTTGTTCTTGGCATCTTACCCACAGTATGACTAGATAAACTTGTATTTGTCTAAGTTTTTATTCAGTCATTTGTTGTAATAACAACAAATTCTTCTGCTTAAAATATAAGTTGTATGCTACTGAGTTTTTAAAACACTTCGTAATGTTTTGCAGTTTAGTTATCTAGGACCATCTATGTATCAGGGTATTGTTATGTCCAACATCAGTTTAGTGTGTTTTATTCAAGATCATAATGTGCTTGGCATGATATATTTATTCATTTTTAATTTGACATTTAATTACCATGTGATAAAAAATCTATATCATAAAACCAAAGAAAACTTTCCCATGGGAAGAATTTCCATTTTTTGGTCACTTTCGTTTTTTCAGGATGTTTCTCTTTTCTATACACAGCAACCCCAACCCCTTTCCCTACAGTGCTGCCTCTTAATATATAATCTTAATTTTATGGTTTGATAGCAACTAACCATATGAAAACAAATAAGAAGCAGAAATTTGTTTGACAATGGCATGACTAATATCACAAGAAAGGCTGAATGAATATGAAATTGAAAAGTAAGATCCCGCTAAATAATCCATGGAGGTGTTTGACTAGAGCAAGATAATTACAGGTCTTATTTATAAGAACAAGTGGACTGTAAAAGAAATACTAACTGTACTAATTCTCAGGCTGTAAATTAATTTCCTGTACTTAAAGACCTGATATTTTTCCATTTACAGATATTTGATTTTCACAATATTTTTAGTTCAGACACTTCTGCTACCTTCTTTCTCTGTGCATCTTCCATGATTTTAATGAAAAATTTAAGTTGTTTTCGTACACAGGTAGATGTGCTTGCATTTAGTCTATTATGTTGAAACAACAGTAGCAGGAGAAAACTTGGAGATAGTCCAATTTTTATGAAACCCCTAAGGAGCCCTAACTTAATGGACAAAATAATATAGTTATAGAAATTGTTTTCTATATTGTTGTTAGTTACTTTCATACTGAGTTCTAAAATACTCTTTTTAACATTAAGAAACTTGAGATACAGGATGACTTATTTTAAACCTCTGAAATTCATTGGTAGCACATTGTTGATCTTATCATTCAGATTTTAAAATATCTGATAAGGGATTTTTTCTGCTCCAACAGTTTTAATTTTGCAAGCCACTGGACCTTAATGTGAGCTAATCTCTTTATCTATTTTGTAGGGGGGAGGGAAATCTAAGTAGGCTTTTTTCCTTAAAATAACGACTTTATGTGTATGCACAGCAATTACTGACATTTCATAAAGTTCATATTGCTGTTCTGTACATCTCAAATGTCTGTATCAGGCCTCCAAAAAGGAAAGAAAGCACTTTGAAAACAGAGCCTGAATGAGACACCAAGCTAATACAGGAGAGAGTCTATTTTAACAGCACAATTTTTGCTTTATTGCATTGTATTTTAAAGAGACTGGAACATTTCCATTTTCCTCCTTTTTTACACTAATAAAGTCTGTATGCCATAGTTTAGCCCCAGACAGCAATGAAGCACCAAGCAGCCACTCACTCACTCCCCCACCAGTGGGGTAGGGGAGAGGACTAAAAGAGTAAAAGCCAGAAAACTCATGGGTTGAGATAAAGACAGATAAATAGGGAAAGAAAAAGCCACGCACACAAGCAGAGAAAACAAGGAATTAATTCACTGCTTCCCAAGGTCAGGCAGGTGTTCAGCCATCTCCAGCAGAGCAGGGCCCCATCACACCTAACAGTTGCTTGGGCAGACAAGCACCATCACTCCAAACTTCCCCCTTTTTCTCTTTCTTTCTCACACTATATACTGAGCATGATGTCAACATGGTATGGAACATCCCCAGCTGGGGTCACCTGTCCTGGCTGTGTCTCCTCCCAACCTCCCATGCACTCCCAACTTCCTTGCCAGCGTGGCAGTATGAAAAGCAGAAAAGGCCTTGGCTCTGTGTAAGCACTGCTCAGTAAAAACAAAATCATTTACTATACTATCAACACTGTGTTCAGAACAAATTCAAAACATAGCCTCATACTAGCCACCATGAAGACAATTAACTCAACCCCAGCACACTGTGCTAAGGATATTCTGCCATGGAAAGTAAATATTCCTTCTTGTACCACATACAGAAACTATAGGAAGAGTTGCATTAGGAGAAAAGGGTGATATATGTCCAAGGAATCCTTAAAAAAAGCAGGAAGATAAATGGATTCATGCCTATAAAGCAGTTGAAAAACTGAAAAAAGTGAAAGTATCAATCAAGTGTAGAAATATTACAGAAAACAATAATGGTCTTAATGTGCGGTATATATTCTCTCTCTCTATATATATATATATTCACAGTATCAGACTGTATCTGGAGTTTCTACTTGGCTCTGACTTGTACATAGCTGTCTGATATGTTTTTGAGGGTTGCACTTGAACCTTGTGCAGTGTTAACTGTAGCATCGCCTAGATTAAGTCACATTATGATGCTTTGGACCACAAAGGACTACATTGGTTTCCATGTTTTGGTTGACACTGACTACTCAGTCAGCACTTAATGATGAACCAAAATCTATCTAGTGGACATCAAGTGAGAATTTTGAAACTGAGAAATAAGAATAAATTTGAAAAATAAGAAAAAGTGCTGTAAAATAATAATTATAATAACAATAATAATAACGGTAAACACCTCAAGCCCGAATTCCAAGCTGCCATTCTGTTTCATGGGACCTGCAAATTTTGAAATCACAATTAGAAATGCCATCTTATAATTCTTCTGAGATATTCTAATTGTGGGACCATCAGAAAGGGAAATATTCAACTATTTATAAAGTTAATTAACCAACTTGCATTTTATTCACCTTCATGGTTTTGTGAATTTCAGCTTTACCACCCTCAACCTTCTCCTCTACAAACTGAAGAACACAAGCTTTTTAAGTCTCTTCTCATAAATCAGCTACTCTGCCTCCTAATTCTCTATACTCCTAAAATTCATTATGTCTGTCTATGGAGAGGCCAGAACTACCCACAATACTCAAGATGTTGAGCTAACAAAGTCGACACAGTAGGATAATGAGAACTTCTGGTCTGCCCTTTCGTTCCTTTCTTTGAGATGACCATCATTTTGAAGGCTTCTCTTTGGACTTTCCCTGCCCACCAAGATAATGATTTCACAACTGACCTTTTCCATAGCTGTGACTTCCAAGTTTGTGTTCAGCATCACAAAGACATAGTTTTAACTTTTTTTTTTTCCTTGATATTTTACACTTATCTACATTAAACTTCATTTGCCATGTTTTTGCCCACTGACTCAGAATTTTTAGGTCATTCGGGAGTTCTTTGTTATCAGTGTATCATTTTACTGAAGAGGGTAACATCTACAAAGTAAGAGATTTCTTGATCTAGTCCCTTCTCTGGGTCATTGATTAAAATGTCCAATAAAACTGATCCAACCAACTATCCATGTAGTACTTCAGTATGGATTTATCTCTATTCTAAAAAGGGGCTAGTGAGGCCTGTCAACTTTCATAAAGGAACCTTTCTTCTTATCCTGTGTCAGATCAGTTTCTTTCAATGGAAAAGAAAAAATGTTTGAATATAGAAAACTTCCAAGATCTCTGTAACAAAATATATCTTTAATGTAAGTAGCTATAGTAAATTCCAGTTTGAGGGGGGTTTTTTTAAATCATTTTTATCAAAAACTATAATCTTGGAAATTTTCCCAGAAAGCCAAAATAGAGAAAAAAGTTTCCAATGTTAAAAACAGTTGCCACAAATAAAAGAAATGCATGGAATGTCATTCTTTTATTTTACATGCACCACATGTCCTCTAATACCTATGCACAATAGGGTGCAAGTTTAATGACTTGCTTTTTTGTGCCCCTGTTGTAATTAGATATTAGGGGACATATGGTGTGGTGAAGACTTAGCAGTGAATTTTCTTGTTTTGATTGTTTTCTGCTACAGGCATAACATTACTTCAGTGATGATATAATTGAGCAAATTAATTCACATGTTGACTTCTAGGTTTATAAACTGAAATTCCTTTCAGATTATACAAAACCCAAATATCGAACTAGTATCAACAAGTGAATTATCAATAAAAAAGAGTATAATCAGTTCAAAGGGTATAATTTCAGACACCACTGTAAATGCTACATTTATGCTTCAAACTACAGTCAGAGTTCAGCATTGGTAAAGGAGTGGCTATCTCTTTCCCTTTCAATATGTTCTTCTTTTACACACAGACACACTCGCCAAGGGAGCATCCAGCCTCACAACTTTCTTCCTCAGTTCTTCCTCTCTCATTCAAGTCCCTGAGTTATGTCACCTTTGGTATCTATACTCTTTATTCAGTCAGTCTGACTGGGTACATGTGTTTTTCATGTTTTATTACAGGAATTTGTGGTTAGCAATTGTTTGGGATGATGCAATCCCTTAAAGAAAATTATTTTTGCAGATATAAGCAAACTATGTACGGATGAGGTATTAAAAATGTGGGGATAAAAAAGACATTTCAAGATTATATAAATATACAAAAGGTATTGAAGTTGGGCTGTTCTGTGCACCTTCTTTACTCCTGTAATGTAGTTCTTAACTAATTATATACAATTTATTGCTAAAGATGGTACATCAGTGTATAGGGATTCCTTGGGGGTTCTTTGGTTTTTTTAATATGCCTGGTATCAGACAACACCACTAAGTGTTTTTTAGTTGCTGCTCTTCAGGCAAGATAAATTTGCCATGTGTTTTAGAGGACATATGGTATCTCAGTAATTCATACTGCACTAACCTCCTAAACAGATTAAAACATTTCTTCTTGCATGACAAAAGCTGACATTCTGTTTCCTCGGCTGGTAATCTAGGGGACATTACTAACACACAGCAGTAGGAAGCTATATCAGCAGCACGTGATGTTTCACCAGCGCACACAACAGGCACCAGTTTTGCCAAGAGTCATATTTTTATCATGACTCTTGCAATAGTTATTTTTTTTTACCCAAAGAACTCATTCTCAAATGGTGTAAATAGATCAGAATTTTAAAGTGTGTGTATTTTATAAATATGTCACTATCCTTTCCAGGGGCACTGAAAACATGTTCCTAATGCCTCTGAAAAGCTCAACATGCAGAGTGGAGGGAAGAAGCACTGATTTTTTTATTTCTATATTATCTTATGTACTACGGTTTAATATCTGTGGAAGGAATAATACAAAATTTTTTCAATTAGCCATTGGCATCATTGTGATGAATCACAGCACTTCAAATCAATAGCCTCTTAAAATTAAAAAGAAAACATTAAACTACTTCAAAATTGTCATGAGCTACCAAAAATACCATGGGAAAAGTCAAGGAAGAGAGAGCAAACATTGAAATCTGTAAAGTATTGTCACTGCTTTTTTTGATTGACAACACAGTTTCAAGAGTGGCATTAATGTTTTTACCCGTCTTTTTGATTTTCATTTTAGAGAGAATTCTGCAAATAACTATCCTAAGGGGTATAGAAATGTTAGAAAATTTACATTAAAAACTCTATACAAGTATTCTACATTTGACACTGAATCTGTCAGGTAGAAGTTGTAGAATTGTTAGGTCAGCACTACATTTTTTGACTAAGAAGAGATTATCTCATCACAGAGAACTTCTCCAAGTCCCCGTTCCTAGAAGCACTGCTGGTTGCTTGCCCTGTCCCAATGAGCACCGGGACTAGATCACAGTGTAGTGAGCCTCCCAAATGAGCCATGAAGATTGATAAAATGCAATCTCAGGTAGCTGCTGGCACCTCCCTGTCAAGCTTACTAATGATTGCTGTGTTACTGCTAGAGTCAACTGTCACATTATCTCCAAGCTAATAAACGCATCCATTGACAAACAATACACAAACAAAAAGGAGCTGATAGAGGATCTTTCCTTTTAACTCCATCTCCGCACGTCCCTAGGACACAATGAAATTCTTGGCAGAGGTGATTTTCATGTTGTAGAAAGAAGTTTTTCATTGTCTGCTGATTTATGCATTTATTTATTTTTAGTTATGAGCAGCAGAAGCCAGATAAGTAAAAATATTGTGGGTCTTTGTTTAAAAGCTAAATCCAGTAAATACGCAATTTTTTTTTTTAAGATTCTCCTTGTTTCCTGTTTGTAGTGATGACTGGAAACAGATATGCCAAATCTCGGGACAAAAATCCTAGCTGAGGTATTCTCTGCACTAGAGAAAACAACAGAAAGGAAAATTACCTGCAAAAACTGGGTCACAGAAAAAAATCTATTCCTGAAGACTCATGTCAAACTTAAGGAACAGCAAGGTACCTGTGTAACCTTAATTCAGCACCTTGATGAGGGTCATTAAAATAGTCTGAATGGGTGCAATTCCCAAAATTCTCCTCCTGATGCTACCTAGCAATGAATGGACTTTTATAACACCAAATATTAGAGGAAAAATTTTAAGCAGCTGTTAATTTCACTTGCAAATTATACGTCTCCTGGAACTCTACAGTGTTAATTTTGGAAGTCACTATATCAAAGAAAACTCTATTATCTATTTCTTTGTGCATAAATTGTATACTAAAGAAGCCAAAAATTTATCATTGCCCAAGTATGTGATTTCCCAATTAAACAAAAAAAGTGAAACAAAAAACAAAGGAATAACTAATAAAAAACAAACGAAAAAACCCATGAAGGTGAAAACAAAGCCTACTTCCTCATGACCTAGACTCCAGAGGGAATAAGGTGCTCGTTTTCCAGTTGTGCAGCTGTGTGCCATACAACTGAAGGGTGTTGCAATTGAGCTACTCTGTTAACGGCTCTGGAGAGAAGTGTCCTTTAGTGCTTTCAGGCTTTCCTTCCCATACTCTATCATTTCCAGGCACAGCTTGTCTTCTGCTTTGCCCATGCCAGTTCTTTCTGTCTTCATTGCTATGAACTTCTTCTTCCTTTGTCCACCTCTGCACATGTTCACTCCAGTATGCCCTTCTCTAGCTCTCATTCCCTCTCCTCTGCAGTGATTCAGACCACTTCTGACATTTGAAAATATTGGTCTATTTGCTAAAGAACTGATATGACCTTCCGTAAGGTTAACTTTAGATGTTAAATACAAGTTAAAAAGACCAGCACTTTTTGTTACGTGTACCAGGAGTGGTCCCACACTCAAGCACTAGAAGTAATGATACTTGCTTTATCCCAATAAACACCAGTTCCTTTCCTATAGTTGTATTTAAAAATACTGCTTTTGGGTACACATCACATGGAAGACTGAATAGTCTGAAGATGTTTTAGAATTCACATGAGCAAAAAAGAGAGGAATATTAGTTTCTTTATTTTTGTTTTCCATTGTCATTTGAGACCTACTGTAATAATAATTTTAGGAAATGAAGTTCTCCCATTTATTTGAAATTATCACACATAAATTTTTGGTAGAGTTTTATTCTTTTTCAAATGACTTGGACATTTCATACAACAGAGAAGAAGAATTTGAACAATAAGGTGGTTCACCAAAGGTACCAAAGATGTAAAAGAGTTTTTGCTACTGGCATTTCTTTATCACAGGAAGACAAGGTTAATATAGAAGAATAAATCAAATTCCTATGTCTTGAAGTATCTGCAGAAAACAGTATTAGCGCTTGAATTTGTATCTTGCCAATCTGGAGAGAAACTCCAAGTACAATTTAAACTTATAACACAGTATGCTGTGTAAGTGACACTTCACAAGCAACATTATTACCAGAGATGTTTTAATGTATGCATATCAGCTCATGAACCTCATGTGTACCTACAAGTGGCTCTCTCCCAAATCCAGGCCCTCCTCCACAAAAAGCCTAGTGAACTATATTTTAAAACTAAAGTGGAATAATTAATGGGATGACATGATATTTGAATCATTCATGTAACAACATTGCACATATCCCTATGTACTTGTACTCTCTGCGTAAGAGGAAATCCCTTGTGAAAGGGCAGAATTTTGCTGCTTTTTTCTGTATTTGTTAAGGAACACTATTCCTTTAATATGTCTTCTCTGTGTGTTATAATCACAAATATCAGGGATGAAATACCAAAACAAAATGGTGCTGCTATGCTGTTCAGTACTTCTTCACACTGATTACAGTAGAGACAAAATTCTTACAGTAGAGATAAGGGAAAGCTATTCTACATAGTAATCAATATAATTTTGTATTTCTTCATCCTTAGATACTGGAAATTCAGGCTGTTTATTTAAGCTACCTATAGATTTATGGACTTTAATAAATTTGTCCAAGCTTACTTGCATTTTGTCAGAGGTATAAGTCAGTAGGTGACTGTTATAAAACCTCCATCTGCAAGTCACCACTATACATCTATTCCCAAGCAGTAATTCCTGAAAGTAAATTCTTCTCTTACAACTCTCAGATATCTGTGTTAGCTACTAATTCTCAATCCAGTTCCTATCAGCTATGTGAGAAAAGAGCTTGTCAGCATGGTTCATTTTTAAATGTTTGCTGGAAATTTCAGCATGATAAAACTTGGAAAAGAAAAAGCCACAATTTTCTTCCCCTGAAAAACATTGTCCAAAATTGCAGTCAGGCACATTTTGCAACACAGTGGGAAACAGTAGCATTGTTCTGGAAATGATTCCAACACTTCAATTTTCAACAACTTTACATTTTTCAAAAAGAGTACATGCAATACAGCAAATAAATAGATGTCTACATAAATATTCTTGAACAACAAATCTGAGCTTTGTACATTTACTGTCTGGAGAGCTTGCTTTTGTTTTATAAAAAACACTCATGAAAGCCAGGCTGCTTCTGTAAGTATGATGCCACAACAAATAATACTGCTGGCTATCTCTGCTTTGTTTTTATGTCCTGCAGAGAGTGACATCTGTGTGCAAATTAACAACAGATTTGTATAAGCTAGCTGTGAATGCAATATTTGGAAAAAAAAAAAAAAGAAAGAAACTTACCTATAAAATAATGAATGTAATGATAATGTAATTTAATTCCATTTCAAAACACTCTTGTTAACTTCTAGGTGTATACAAATCAAAGTATGAAATACTAACTTCAAGTTTTATATTTGAGTTTGTACTGGCTAAAGGCACCCTTGCTTTGATCTGCACACAATGTCTATAGAACGAAATGGTTGGTACTGAGGACCTGAAATACACAGAAATGTCTAGGGGGCGATTTACTGTGGATTTTTTCTAATCTGGTCCACGAGTTGAACATAAATTAGCAGCTGGAGTTCCTTTGGCAGCTCCTAGATGGTATACTTTGTGCTAATTTCATCCAAAACGTAATCCAATCCCTTCACTCTTAAAATTGTTCTGCTATACCAACCAGAAAATGGAAAGTGGGAACACTTTGGATACTGACTTTTAAAGTGTATTTCTGATCTTAATTAAAACATTAATGGAGTCACATCCACTAATGTCAGCCAACTCAAAGCATAGTGCATCCCCAGACCCAGAAAAGGTTTCTTCAAGAAATAAGATTGTGAATGTATTCTTCCCAACAATACTCATACTATTTGTATTTGTATTTTTAAAACTCCTGAAGGGTGAGGAAGGTGTCTAATCCTACCTGATATTAACATGAAATCAGCTTGTCTTAAATGCATAAATGGTGCGTGGAGCAGGAGCTGGGAAGTAGTCCCACTCTACTGCCCAGCTAGTGCCGTGCCCATGACATCAGGGAACTTTGCAACCTCTTCTGCTCAGTAAAAATGTCGTCATTTATGTAATGCTGTAGATCTTCAGCTAGAGCATTTGTATCAACTCTGCAAAGCCCATCATCTCACTCAATCTGGAACAACCAAAAGCTAGGAATCTTTAGTGGGGATTCAGCAGTTGAAGGGTTTCAGAGGATCCAAGGCATGCAGGACTAGCAGGAGTAGCATAGGAATCATGAGATCCCTACTAAGGCAGTGGACAGAGGCCTGAGTAGGACACCTCTAGGCACCTAAAGTGACACTAAATACCGGGGAACCATTTTAGTGCGGCAGGCAGTGCCCTCACATTCTCACACAGCTATGAGGGGAACTAGGGTGTTAACTCAGAAGAGAGATGTAACATCTGGATGGCTGAAGTTTGAGGGAGAAATGCTCTGCACAGCTTGTCAGAGAGGATAGCCTGCTGGAAGGGGGCCTTTCTTGCATTCTTTGTGGCAGGCGCAAAATTTGCATTTTAATTTCCTATTGTCTAGTTGAATGCTTTATCCCTTGAGCTAGTAAATTAACACCACCAAACCTACTGTCTACATTTTCAGAAGAATGTGGGACAGCAGCTAATGCTGTGGTTTTGGTAGAAACAGACCTTTGCCTGTTGAAAGTGTCCACTGGTGCAATGTTCCTTGGAGAATATGGAGAGAGGATAATTCAATTTAGTGATCCTAACAGCTAAAAGACGGCCCATCCTGCAAAAAGAGAGGCAGCCAGAACCTGAACTGAAAGGATTTAGCAGGCCTCTCCTACTGAAGTCTGGGTACTTCTGAAGTACTTCTAGGCAGGTGTGAGCAGGACCAGGAGAATCAAGGTTTCTGGTTGAGCTGACTGGTTTTCCAATGGTTCCTTTCTTAGGTTTCCAAACTTAAATCACTCATCATTTACTGCCAATAACACCAGAGGTGTATGCAGGAATGCGGTGGATAACCATCAGGCAAAGAATGGCTCCTAAACCCCATTTTACTAAGCCTCTTACCCCCCATTGTCCCGAGTTTAACTTTCTTACCTGTCCTGTTATATTTCACAGCTATCTGCTGTTGTTATTTTCCCCTTCATGATTGGCCGTGAACTAATAATTTAGATGTGAGTTCTTTCTGAAAACGTACCTTCTGTTTAAAGTATCTAAGCCTTTGATAGTTATTAATGCACACACAGCAGCAGAGGGACGCTTATTCACAATGGCATGGTACAGCTATTAATGATACTCAAAGGACTGAAAATTACCATTTCGGATGTGTCCAGAGCAGTAAACTGGTAAACAAGCCTGCAGTTAGTGCTATGGATGGTTTGAATCAACAAGGGTGAAAAGATTTGGTTACTCTGTGTATTAGTGTTAATAGGAATAGATTATAGAGGAATATTTGTGATGTGACCTTCTGTGCACTAATTGAAATAGTATTCAGAGTCAGCAGTGGAGTAATCAAGTTAAACACTGAATCATAAATCATCATGAAAAGTGCTGTCACAACTTAGCCATTAATGCCCTGTATTGCTGAGCAGCCTTACGAAAATATCTGCTATGCCGATCTCTAGGTTAATAGGAACAGAAATGGCATTTAAAGACTATTTGGATCAAATCTGCTCTGAGGTTGAAAGTGTTACTCTGTTAATTTACTGGTAATTTGAAGTGATGTAGTTAGGGTTAGAAGCAACACAGCTGAGCCCCGCATAGCCAGATAAAGGGTGGTAGGAATTTGTCTAATATTTAATTGCTGTAAAATGCAATACACAACTTTAATATTTCTATAAGTGTGTACCTTCCACTTCATCCATCAGTTAGCATTTGGCATGGAAGTCAAAACCAGAACACATAAAAATTTAACTTCATGGTATGGTTATGCTGCTAAAGCAACTCAAGAAGAGACTTCTATATATTTTACACATAGACAGTAAAATCTGATTTTACTGTTGTTATGAAAGCTGAGGGCCTTTTAACAAAGGATTTCTATAAAACAAAGTACTTTGTATTATTTTTTTAAATGCAGAGCTCTTTTAATCTTGTATTTGCAAGAAGGAGAAATAAAGCCTAGCCTCCAGAATCAGAGCTAAATACAGTTTCCAAAGGCAGTAAATTTATTTAGAGTAATTATGTGATTCAGGTTTGATCAAAATAATAAGCATAAGAAATATCACAGCTGGAATGATGTATACTTTTTCTAATAAAGACCTATGTCTCAACACTGGCAAAGCTTGTGCTAATTTGATTCGTTACTCATCAGATTACTTAGACAACTAGATGCATAATGTTTGGGGGGGCATCTATTTATCATTATTTGCTTCAAATATTGTTAATTAACATTATCATAAATTACACCAGGCATCTGGTACAAAGGAACTCATTTTGAACAACAAATAAAGCCAGTCCTTTAAAAAAACTGCATAGATTTTTACTTCAAGAAAGCATAAAAATGTACATTCTTATAAATATGTGTCAAATGCAGCTATGGTATATTAAAATCTGAAAGTAACAGTGTTCTATACACAATTTTTTCATTAAAAAATCAGCAAGTATGGTTTTCTATAAAAGGTATCTATACATGAACAGGGAAGCACACTGGACAAAGTTTAACTCTAATATTAGACTGTAAAATGAACCAAAGTGTTTGACTAACTGCAGTTCATTTTTGTACATTTAGTTTTTACTGGCATGTGCCTATGAAGTTTTCCACATTATTGAGATTAAATTTTGTTCTCTAGTTTACTGTTGTAAATTAGATTAATGTTATCCCAGAATTTCCCTAAGTAAACTGACAGCAATATTTAGCCATAAAGTCCTAGGTGTTTGTCTTTTTAGTGATAAGTGACAAAAAAAAAATAAAAAGAAGTTAATAGGAGAACTACAAATGAATATAGACATGCAATGCATTTCTAAACAGAAAATGACTGGAAGCAACTACTAGATACAGCTGCCACAAAATCTATCTGAGTTTGCAAGGACTTGACATTGTTTTGTGCGCAGCTCAAGGAGACTTCGATAACTGATGTATTCTGAAGTGTCCTGTGGTTTTGGGATTTCGGGTATATTTTCAACATTTGCTTGAGCACTTTCTTTCTTTTGAAATTCAGAACTCAGATACAATAAAACAACAATAAATAACAGATAGATGTGTTATGGGGTTTACATCACGCAACTTCAGCTAACTGCCAGGATCTAACATAAGACCTGAAGTCAATGGTCAGAAACAGTCACTTAAAGGAAAAGATTCATTTGCTTACTTTAGGATGGACCTAGTTGCCCTACCAAAGTGTCTGTATCTACTACAGATGGTCCCACAGGAAAGACCTGTTCAGATGTTGAAAGACCTAGATGTTGAATTTGTCATGCAGGGCAGCTAGGGCATGGTTAGGTTGCTTTAGCACAGAAATCTAATACCATGTGAGGGAGGATACCCCAAATGTCTGCATCTCACATGATGTTAGACTGCTCTGAGTAGGCAACTAAATCATGCCCTTGGTGTGTTGAATTTCACCCAGAAATTTGAAACAGGTTTCCTGCAAACAGGTGTGATGGCGTACTACTTGGAGAATTACATTAACTTAAAATTGGTAGGAGAGTAAAATGTAGTTTTTCTACTAACAAAGCAATGAAATTCTAGTAAGCTATGTACTTGTTCACAAGTAAAAACTCAATCTTAAATTGCCCAAAATTATAAGCGAAGATAAATGAACTTGTGTTCTTTCACCCCATTATTGTTTGCTTTGTTATATTCTTTCAAAGGTAACTTTTAGCACATCGTAGCATCTCTTTTAATACCTGCCCATGTGATGCAAAAAGTGGAATGTTTATGTTTTGCATCATTTAATATGAAATCTTCCAGAATTTGCCTCCACAAATGTTTACAAAATTTTCTAGGGCATTGTCTAAAAAGCCAAACAGCTGTTTCCAATTTGGATACAGTGTAAGCCTAAATAAAATTACCAGGAAGAGCTTCTTCCCTCATAGAAAATAAACTATCTGTATCTGAAAATATTCTTGCTTTTTTCAATATATTTTCATTTAGTAGCAGAAGGTTTATTTCAATTCTAAATTTTGATCACAAAAACTAAATTAAAAGCTCACTAAAATCTATTCCTTAGGATCACCTTGCTGCAGAGAAGTACTATACTTGCTTTATGATAATAGCTCTGGTGAACAATGAAAAATCAATGTTTGGAACAATTTTGTAGGTCTGGGCAACAGAAGCTCACCCCTTCATCCTGCAAGTCAGCTCAACTGGCAAGTGAAACAATACTGACTCACCCCAACATAAACTTCAAGGTAAACTGTACTCTGTGGCCTTGACTGATCTTAAGGTTATATTGCAAGAGTATTTTGGTTTCAGGATACGATCCCTTCCACCCAGAAAGTAATTTCTAGGCCTCTTACCATCTGGGTGATACTAACAAATTATACCTGATACAGGACAATGTAATTTTTTAGAACTTTAAGTAATAGGAGATTTCAAGCAATTTATTTCACTGAGTTTTATGAGAAATTGCAATTTATTACCTTTTGTGGATATGTTCATTTTTAGCTGTTATTGCCAAATTCAGCCTCAGTATAAAAGGGTATAATTCTATTGAAGTCAGTGGTGGTATATCAGTGCCGCATATTCCCTAGTTGGACAATGAAGCTGTAAATAACCAAATACATCAAAAATAAAAATTGATTACTCTATTTTATAGTCTCTTAGAGTGAATAAGTTTATGATTTAAAGCTGTGTCATAATAAAACCATGCTGGGAGGAAATCAGAGAGAGAATGCACCATAATGGGCCAAATCTAGCATTCGGCCAGAACAATTACATTAACTTCAGAGAACTGTGCTCATTTGAGAGTTTATTTTGATTTAAAAAGAAGAGGAAAATATAGCACTGATTTGCCTTCTTCTTTGCCTATGAAATGGTATTCTATATTTTCAATGGTATTCTGTATATGCTTTAAATTTAAACTTTGTTCCTAATAAAAATTGATTAATAAAAAGAACAAGTTATAACAATAAATAATGTATTTCACACATTTTGTGGACGTGTAACAATCAGTATATTAGAAACTCAGACTTGCTTCATGAACACTAAAATGATTAGATCTGTTGGCCAGAGAGGAACCGTGGACAGAAAAATCCAGTTTTGTTTCCAGAATAACTGGCACGTCTTCAGAGGTTCGGGAAGTGGAGAGCTGTTGTTTACTAAGAGCATTTGTCAACCCTAACTGCATATGGTGGCTTTTTATTATTTGATGGATTTATTTTTTACTATTGTTCTCTTATTCTATCAAATATTTTTATCCATTTATTTATTAATTATTGTGTTTATTTCATTTAATAATATTCACATTCTTTGTGTTTGCCTACTACTCCATTGCCAGTACAACCTGTACCACCACATAGGTTCTGTAGAACAAGAGCCAGTGCCTGGCCCCAAAGACACTGAAAATTGCTCTAAATTATTCACACAGTTCTAACAGGAAATCATTCTTATATATTTATGCATACACATAAATGTGTGTGTTTCTATATATAAATAAAACCAAAATAAATAAAAAGTCAATGAAATATAGATTACACAGTGTAGCTCAATGTTTTGCTTTGCTATAATCTTATATAAATCCAGCTTGTACAAATTTAGCAGGTGCTTTGAAATTTATACATATAAATGTAAATCATGTATTATTATGCACACACAAATTACATTTTCATACAGGGTGCAGTTTACTTCATTTGATGCTGAAAAATATGTAATTTCATTCAAGGTAATGATAAAGGAGGGAAAGGACATATATGTTCACTTAAATTGTTAAAGCTGATTTTTTTTAAAGTCTGAATCAAAAACCTACTGTAGTGACCCTGTCTTGCACAGTATAATACCCTAAAACTTCTAAGTCACTCAATGATAAGAGGCTGATCTAAATGCTTCCACTACATTAATCAAATACCAGGTCTAATTAAAAGAGCTATGCACAAAGCTTTTTCAAAATGTTGCTCAGGTATTGCAATAATTTCTGATCACCCAAGCCTGGAAGACAAATAATTAGAGCTGCCAGAGCATTCTGATGAGTGATGTCAGCATCTCCAAGTGACCTTCCCTCCACTAATTAATTTTCATCTTAAGAAAAGAGACCCTGTTGTTGCACATTATTAATTGAGTTCACTAAAAGATGCGCCTGATTAATTTTTGTTGATAATACTTGTCATTCTATGCAGCGGCTGTAATCATTCTATTGGGTTTTATTTTTTTAAGTTGATCTAGGTCTTTTACAATGTGACTGATACAGTATCTTCCATACAGAATACTGTGTGTAAGAGTATAGTCTATAATGTGAGTACACAGCTTTTATTGTTGCTGAAAGTTTAGGTCAAGTGGAACTTCATTGTCTAGTTTGCTAACTCATTTTCAGTTGAGTTGATAGAAAATTTTCCCTGCTACCTCCTGGGACTTCCTTCAGTTTCCTGGTTTAAGGGATTCACACCTTTTTCCACATACTCCCCATCTCTTCCCCGGCTTGCCAGCCAAAGAGCACTGAGTAGCTGGCTCAGAAAAAGTACCCAGGAATCTAGGTGGTCCAGGACAAAAGCTGTGGTCAGAGGGATGATAGTAAATGGAGCCAGAGTGCATGGCTGAGCCTTATCCACAATGGATCATCAAAACCACAAGTTTGATCTGTCCCAATTAGAGTTCTCCCAACCAATTGACATGTCTGTTTTGTGAGGCCATGGACTTCAGTACAAAGTCACCATGAGGGTTTGAATATGGGGGGAAGAGGGAAGACATATATTGCCAGGTAGATAGTAATTATGATGCAACATCAACTGCAGTTGTTAATTTAGATGTGGCTACAGACAGAGCAATGGATAGACTCTCCCAAAATAAGTGAATAACAAAGCTACAGATGCATAACTGTGCCTTCCATTTCCTCATCTTGATTTCAGTGGCTACTCTAAAATTTGTATCTCTCAAACTCCTCTGAAACTCACCTAGTTTGTATAGTTTGGCATTTGTAGGTCCAAGGAGAAATGAACACGAGGACAACCAGCAATTAACATGTTTCTTTCACTTCCATAGGTCATACTTCACAAGTTCATGAAATCAGTCCAGACCTACGCAGTTCTGTACATGGAGAGACCCATACACCTGAACATGATCTTTAGTGCTTGTGAATCCCATGTCTACAATGAACACAGCTGAGCATAATGATGTGTAATAATTTGCAGTACATTACCAAGGATTTTTTTCAGGATGTGAAACTGATTTCCTGTTAAATGATCTTAGAATGTAAAGGCAATGTAAGCCATGAAAATACACATATTTTTCCCTACTTTGAAGAGTATTTTAATCATGTTTTAATCAAGATAGCCATGATTACCAATTTATCAAATATCAATTTAACAACAAAGATTATGGAAATTTTCCCCAAGCCAGCGAATAAAATATGATTAAAAGAGTTCTTCAGAGCAATGTGATGAAAATATGCTTAACTCTAGTCTTCAGCTATGTTCCAGCACATGAAGGGATCAACATATTGTAAAAGCAGTAGGCTATCTAGATATAAAAAAGAAAGGAGAGAGAGTTATAAGTTGTAGTAAAAATAATCATTTTACAACAGATTTGAAAGTCTCTTTCTTATACATTCAAGCTTGAATTGCATTTTCTGCACCTCAGACTGTGATGAAAGCAATACTGTACCTTTATTTATCTTTGCAAACATTCTTTACTGAGCAGTGTGATTCCAAAGTTTGATTGACATGTCAGTAATAAAATTATCTGAATATAAAGAAATGTTACCTTGAAAATTTTTAAGTTCCCAAGTGTGCACTTAAAAACTAGTACTGAATTTTAAATCTGAGACTATTCTTTCTAAAATCTTCTCCAAAGAGAAATATTGGTTTCTGTGTTTTCTTTTTGTCCCCCTAAAGCGCTGTTATTACAGCTGTAATAGCAGCTTTGATTTTTCATTAAAGAAGATATTGATACATAAGCAAAGACATTAGCAGAGAGCTATTGGCTTCATCTCATTTCCTTTATTTTTTTCTTTCTTTGGTTAGATACACAAACAAATCCCAATGATTAGATCACTTTTACTACCTCAAATCACTTGATATTTTCTTCAAACAGATTCACAAAACACTTAAAAGACAAAAAAAAATCATCTTAATATAACTAAGTTATTTGCCCCAAGACCTGGAAGGAAGATGGGGAAAAAAACATTTTGGTATTCTTAAATTCTTTGGATACTGCCAGAACGAGGATGAGATCATATGCAGAAAAGACAGCTTTACAGAACAAACTCTGAAAAATTCAAAATTTAAAAAATATACAGTTTTTTGTGCTCTCAGCCTTCTCAACTTATTCATCTTACTGGTACAGACATTTGATTCACTTAAATAAGAAAGGAGAAGCCCATGGCACAATGAGGGCCAGGGAGTAAGGACTACCACTTTCAGGGGGAGCTTGACATTGCATTAGCTGACTCACAACAGGAGATCACATCCTCAGCTTTACTGTAAATTTTACCCATGTAAATATCACTGAGTAATGTTTCTTTGACATCCACACTACACTCACTTTCTGCTTTGGACTCCCTAGCTGGGAAATTTCCAAACCTGCTCCTAGCTCCAAGAAAACTCATTGCCTGGTTTTCCATACAGAGATACCTGAGGTTGAAATCGTATCCCAGCTGTAGACATGTAAATTAAGTATCATATGTGAACTAGGTGTCAAAACTACCAATATACTCAGTGGAGGACAAGGATTTGTTCCCTTCCATAAACAAGGGTGTTTGGAGACACCATGCAAAGCTCAAGACAACTGTTGGGATTGGCAGCTATGGCATAGTACTTCTAGAAGACCTACACACTTATGGAGAGACAGCCAAGGAATGGTGAAATATCTTGAGGTGTCTCAAAAGGCATTATATACCACTGTAGAGGCCACTGACTGTAGTGATAGTTTGGCTGACTGTAACAGGAGCTCAGACATCTCACTCCTGTTTAACTACATTTAGCTATCAAGTTGTGAGCTGAATTCAACCCCACCTTGTCAGATCTAAATTAGAAATTTGCTCCGAAAGCTTTTTTTCTCCAAACTCCTTCTATAGCACCTTCTCTAATCAAAACACCAGGTTAGCACAGTGTAAGCAAGTCATATAATGCTGCCCCCATCTAGCTCAATTTTTATATTCTACACCTCACAGACTGCTGGGTACAAACATCTTAGAAGCTACTGCTAGTTCTGATTTGTTGTTACACACTGTCTTTAACTACAGAATTAACTCTGGCTTCTGTCATCAAACCAGCTACTGGATGTTTTTGCCTTTCACAATTAGCCAGTCGAGAATTTCAGCAGAAATTCAGCTCTGGTTACTTCATTTTGATAATAAGAAAACCTTTCCCTGTGAAGAGTCAAAGTGACCTATGAGAACCTGACCTGATTCCCTCAGAACCAGGTAGCCCAATACACTGATTTTCCCTCTCTGTTCCTCTGGCTTTACTTTATTTCTCCAGAATTAAAGCTGGAGTGTAAATACCAGCAATCTGCTATGGAAGGCTTAAATAAATTACCTCATCAGCTTGCAGAACCATTTATCAGCTGAGTTGCACATTTTCTTACCCCTGTACTAAGTGACATGAGTCAGTTGAAGCCACTGCACCTCGCCTTACTTCCCGCTGAGAGGAACCTGGAGTCCCTCCATGCATTTCCACTTGAATTAACTGACAGAAAAAGACATTTTTACAGACCACTGAAAAACTTTACAAAATCAAGAGAAATTCAATCTTGCCTACTGTGCTTTACCAGTATACGTCCAGCCTTGTAAAATGGGAAGTTTTCCTTTCAATATCCAAAGGAACAGTCTATCTAATCTGTGTATCAGCATGAGTCCTCACTATCTGGGCCCCTCGATGTTTGGAGGCACTGACAGTTTCAATCAAATACTGTCGATAAGCTCCTAGAGTTTATATTCAGGTGGAAAACAATCAGTACTAGTGCCTGCATTTGGGAGAAGTTTATGAAAGGGTATTTATCTCCATTAAAAATTAGAGACCACATACTGGAGACACCTGCAGGACTCCAACCTGGAGCCATAGGCCTGCAGAAGGCTGACTTCACAGTGTTTGTCCTGACTCCAACTTCAGAGGCTTTGCCGTCTATTACAGATCCCCAGTTTCCAACATTTGCACTAGGCCAATAACAAAGTTTTATTGCTATTGTAGGTTTTTCCAATTTAGACTATTCTCAGAGTGATCTTCGTGTGTAACTCTATGCCAGCTATGCATGTATGTACACACAGTATATGTGTAATTGTTTTGGATGATATAAGCTTCCATCAGAAAGAAGATAAGCTGAAATTAACAAGTGTGTTTTGATCAATGACCTCCTATTATGCTCTAGGGTTACTGGGTTAAATGTCAATGATCTGATATCTACCCTGTAGCAAAGCAATCTCTTTATTCACAGAATATCTACTATTATACCAAGTACAAATCAGAGCAACTCTTTTCCCATTTATTAGATTTATATAGCCATTTAAAGAAATTTTGCTTGTGAAACCACTGATAATACCATCTCAGTAGTAAAGTGAATGATTTGAATCAAATTTCCTCCAAGCTTTGCACATGTTTTGTGCATCAGCAGAAACTTTCAGAACATGCTGTCTTATAGAAATGAAGATAGATATAGGCATATTAAACATATCTTTTTCCAAAGCATGATTCAAATCTCCTATTAAGGTTTCGGTTTACCTTGGAGGAGGGAGAAAGAAAAATAACACTAACACACCGCACCCTGACACAAAAACTCAACCAAACAAAATCTTTCAAAAATACAAACCCACAAAACCCCAAGCTAAAGTAGTCCCAGCAGAACCAAGGAAAGACTTTGTAACCTCTCTGACCAGTCGTCATTTTTTTCAGAACTATTCTTACAAGGTCCTCAAGATGAAAGAGGAGGCCAGACCTCACAGCAGACTGTGAAATAGTTTGACTGGCCAGCTGAGGATTCTCATTCCCTCCAGAGCTGGTTCCCTTCCTCCTGCTGATCACTGCCTCACAACGATGGGACTCCTGCTGCTCATCACTTCTACTCTCTTATTTAGAAATAGAAAAATGTGCCCTGCCAATGGCCTTTTGCACTTCTGCCTTTTCTTGCCTTCTAGCTGTGGGGTGTGCATTGGTCTTTGTGACCTCTACTCTTTTTTTGTTTTCCTTCACCTCTCTCTCAAAGAAGTTATGAGAAACAGAGAGCACAACATGTGTCTGACATCCTGAAATGCTTCTGTTCCTCTACCTTTAAGGATCACATTGTCAAGCCAACAATGGCTCTGCTGGCCTCTCTTTTGCTCCCTTGGATACAGCCCTATTTGAATTTCTTGCATTCATGAGCTTCCTATTACTTGCTCTACAAAGTTCATCATACACAAAACTCCTGCTATTCTTACTCTGGGAGATATTAATCTTGTTTCCCAGAGTGAGAGAGTTCACCCATTACCATATATTGTAGTCCCTATTCCAGGCACAATAGATAAATATTCCCAACATTTATTTTTAAGCTGACAATGAAAATATGTTAAGAGCAGAGTCAACTAACACTCAACAGCAGTCTCATTAAGGCCTCAGACTGCAGATGGAAAAGAAGGATAGCGAGAAAGAATGTTAAAAAAACTCATGATATTAATAAATAAAGGTTCCAGGCAAGTCCCTCATGCCATATAATGCTTTGTCACTCATTGTGCTGAAATTATAGGTGTGAGGAATGAGTTCATCTACATAAACCAGGATTACAGCCATGAGAAGACAAGGACTTTGGTTAGCTGCACTTCTAACTTTTAACTGTCGCACTCATAATAATGGAAGTATTCTATCCATCTATTATAAAAATGTATCTCCTACTCCACACCTTCTGCTTCTATGCAACATTCTAGGTGCTCACAGTGTTGGTTTTGTTGTTGGTTTGGGGTTTTTTCCAGTCTCATTTCCCAATTGATTTCCATTTGTTTAATTTTCTTCTGACAGATCAGAAATCATCAATCATATTGTTAAAAAGGAGCTGAAGAATCATGATTAATTACTATCTAGAGCAAAGGAAAGTTAAATCTCCACAACAATTGAGTATGTTCTCTGAAGGGCTGAATACCTCTCCAAGAAATCAGCTTAACTCGTTACAGCAGCTTCAACCACTTCAGAGGCAAGGTTTAGAGGGATGTTTTTCTTCTGATAAATTTTACTTCAGAGTTGCAAAGAGAAATCATCAAAAGCCAAGAAATTAATCATAAAAAAGTCATTGTTTCTTTTGGCCTCTTTGTTTTAATTAGTCTTTTATTATACAATTGCACAATGTATTTCCATAGGAAAAATTGCCACATTTTGTTTACAAGATGGACAAGGGTTCATGAATGAGACAGCTGTTCTCTGTTTCCTCCTAATGTTATATTTCAGAATACAATCCCATACCTTATTTACCAAGCAACTTTTGAGCCCCATTTTAAAAATAAGTATCTTTTTCCTTGCTAGGATTTTTTTTTTATGACACATCTAAAAAGTGTCAGAAAACCTCACAAACATAAATGGATACACGCACGCTTACAACACTTTGGGAGACAGGAATGTGATCTGCATTTTCAATTGTTTGCTCCATCAAAACAGTGTCTGCTTTATTTCAGTGGTCCTTTTGATGCAATTCAAGGAAGAGCCTTCCGTCACAATTCTGTGCTGCACTCCTCATGTCTGCACATTTTTCTGTAGTCAATGATGTAGCAGAACTTACAGACTTTCCCAGATACCACACGTGTTTACTATTTCTAACATTGCATTTGTAGTAAATGAGATATCTGGCTGTTAGAAATTCAGTGCGTAAGCAAGAAATATATTTTGAAGATCCTAAGAAGCTAAAAAACGTGACTTATTCCTTTCCAAATGTCAGCTCCTAGTAATCACTTACTGACATAAGATATCAGTCTAAAGAAAGTGTAAGACAGTATCTTAGGTGAATTTTTAAAGTATTATAAATAAACCCCCCATTATCTTGATTTTTAAAGATATCTGAACTTTTTCTGGTCTGACATGTCAGAAAAACTTGCTTCTGTGCAAAGGGCAGCCCACCAAGTTCAAGTCCGGTGTAATTATCAATTGGAAATTGTAACTTAAAATTGGACAAAGATAAAATGTGGAAACAACAGGATTTGCTAGAAAGAAGCATGGGTTTAATGATCCCCATAAATAACAACTTCGTCCAGTGAAAATGAGAGGCTTCTGTAAGGTATTTAATGTGAAAATGTTCTCTGAACAGACTATTTAACAAAGTTCATTCAGAAATGTAGGTATAGTTACATTATAATACAAAATCTTCAGAATGAACTAAGTGGCAGAGCCAGGACATAATGAATCTTGCCTCATCCCACAGTCCATGATGCAACATTAATTAGCATTTTCAGTCCACTGCACATAGCTATGCTGTTAATTTTACAGGCTTTTGAGTAACTCCTCTGCATCAGTTCTGGTTGGTAATGTATCTTATGGAGAGACACAGAGTTAAAAGTGCTTTTGTAACCTACAGTTTGCGGGAGAACCCAGTGCTCCCAGCTCAGAAGACAAGTTATCTTTTCAGTTTACAAGTACTGGATACTAAAACAACAGAACTAAAAGCAACAAAAGTGCGCCAAAGCAAACACTGATGTTTAGATCTGTGTACTTTTGTACCTTGGAGGAGCAAAAGGAGCACTAATTTTAAACACGTGAAAGGGAGTAAATGCACTGAACTTCCAAGAGGATTAAAGAGATGGGTATGAGAAAGAAAAAGCAGTGAAAGGGCTTGACCAGCACGCTAAAAAGCATTGCTATGGTTCCAAATATCCAACTCCATAACTCGGTGCTGATTTTTATATTGCCCTATAAATGGACAAGTACAACATATGTAACTGCATTAACTTCATCAATTACCTGGAACCAGTCTTTTAAACTCAACTTACATTTAGTATATAAAATATTGCCCTAAAATATTCCTTAAGTAACACAACTTTTAATCTATTACTATTATCGGAGTAGTGGTGTTCAAACTCACAAAATGATATGTATTAACTATCATACAATCTCCTACAGCTGTTTGTCACCCAGAGTAGTTTTATCAGATCTGAAGTCACCAATTTGGAAACATCATTTTATTTGCCATCTTCTGCTCTAGAAAATCTCAATAATCTTCAAGGCTTTGCCATACTGGATGCATCTTATACTTTGATTTTGGTAGATTCCTTGTTTGTAAATAGAAAATGGCAACATTTCTCATTGTTTGAACAACTATAAGAAACAACAAACAAACAAACTTGAATACAAATAACTACACAATTTCCTGAAAATATCGTATATTAACTTTCTTACAGTTTTACTATAGACATGGATAGTAGAAGAGGTCCATATATCAGTAAATTGTATTTTTTTCAAAATTTATTATGTTTTCAATCTATTTTTCTATTTCTATGGATATTTTTAAGGTAATAATGAAAATCAAATGCCAGGTACTAATTTTTATTTTTTTATAAGTGATACTTAAAAAGTGCTGTGAAATTTGATGTCTTCTGCACATTCTTATTGTACCCTTAATGAATAATTGTATAATTAAATTTAAATAATTTGGTATATATAATGACCTCTGGTATTTGCTACTGTTATGCATTTACAGTAATATTGTAGGATATTGTATTATCCTACTAACGTGATCTTTTTTTTCTTTTTTTTTTTTACCTTTGTGGACTGAAATTAAAATTTGCCTGTTAAAGGATAGAGTGTGATTACAGTTATAGCGTTGTAAATTTGGGGCAATGATTTGAGTGACAGCAAAGTTTAACTGTTTAACTGAGCACCCAATATAGCTGTAAGAAAAAAAAACAAATTATAATAATAAGGTATACAATATAACTAAAACATGGCAAGAGTTGAAACTAGCCCAGCTGCTTAAAGCTCATTCCTCTTCCTCTTATCCAGGCAGATCATTAGAAAAGTCTGAGTCAGTGCTACGATTTTATCTCACACATCAACTCACTGATTAAAACATATATGTGGGTTTTGGCACCTGACTCAAATAAAGCTATTCTTGCACTCTCATAGAGGGAACAGAGGCACCATGGGGGTGAATATACAAGAGAGAATGAGAAATGACATGATTCATCAACACAGGCAAACAGGAAAGGATGTATAGCCTAAAATGAAAGGGTCACAGTAACTCCAAAAGTCCTATGCGGATCTATGTGATGAGAGACAACCTATCTGCCATTTACTGGGGCAGCATTTGAAAGAATGCACTGCACAGGGTTCCTCATTATTCGTTAGGGCTGAATCCTCATTCATTCTCCTTTATATGCCATCCTGAATCTGCCCTACAGAGTCTTTTACAGGGAAATAACAATAAACTCTCTTATCAACAGCTTGTTGTAGCAGATACAATACATGGGATAGTGAGATCAAAAAGAGCATGAAAAGCATTTCTGCCAACATCATACAAAATATTGAACATCTGCTATATCTGGGATCCTGGGAGTTGTAATTATAATTTTTGAAATCTGCACACAAGAGTTATAAATATTAGAACTGTAGCCTGTGAAAGCCATGAAATATTTAAGTTGTTTGGCAGGCTTAAGAAAAACTCATAAACTTAATTTAAGCAGCCAAACACTGTATTTTTACAGGTTTTACATCTTTCATGTCATTAGTCATATAAATTAAAGCAACCACAGAACAGCACAGAAGTTGCAAAAGCAAATCCTGTGGGTGAAAAAAAAGGTCAGCTTGAGATTTAAGACTTTCACCAACACTTCACCTTTCCACTTACCCTGTATTTCAATTCTTGTATTGAATTTGTCATAGGTATTTTTAACGCATCCATTATCCTATTGTCTGCTAAGTCTCAGCAGTGTGCTTGGTGCTGTACGCATGCATAAACATAGTGGGTCAGATTCACTGGTTATTTGGCATGAGTCGAGGGATGCAAAATAGTCCTTAACCCACGCTATTTGTCCTCTCTGGCAAGTTCAATGGCTCCTCTAAGCTACTGGTAAGATTCTAAGAGTCTTGTCCACCCTTCCTGTTCTAAAGAAGCAGGAGACAAGGCAAGTATATGCCATCCAAACGGTGATCAAACCTTAAGGCAAGGCAGGTAGCTTACACAAATCGGTAATGAAAGGAAGGAGCCTAGATAGCTTGGCATGAGACAAGAAAAAAGTACTGCCACACCTAAATGAGCATCATGAACCAAAAGAACAGGATAGTAGAGAGAGAGGAGTAGCAAAAGGAGCAAGAAACATAAAATTTTGCGAGTGGGGGTTTCAGTTTGTAACAATCTTTTAAACTTGTTCAGACACATCAGAAATGTGCTGGATTAAGCTGAGTAAATAAAAAAATAACCAAGTTTAAAATAGCAAATCAGTAAAATATGCAACAGCCAGATTCACGAAAGTTAAAGTATGAAAAGACCCAAAGGCAAATTCTCATTTGTGCAGAGTCTGCTCCACCTGTTAGATAGCCATATGCTACTAATGGAAATGTAGCTCTGCAAAAGGATTTGGGGATCGCCAACTGTGCACCAAAAGTGAAGCAAGAAGTTCACTTGAAAAGAAGTAAAGCAGAGAATGTAAGAATGAAGGCTAAAATTATGTTCTCCATAAATCCAGCATCCAGCAGAGAACACCGCTCTCTGGACAAGAAAGTCATCTGACATCAGAGAATTTACAATGGATTAGTGTAGTGGAAACAAAGGAGAATGTGCCTCAGGGGGCACAAATATATACAACACATTCACAGATATTCTCCTTTGAACTACTGAACTGTGAGTAAACAGAAAAGCACATCCCAGCTCTTGACTTATCTAATAAAACATGTATCTAAGTGCCAGATGCCACAAGACTATGAGACGTTAGGTTAGCTATTAGTTAATTTAATCAACCTAATTATGATCTCACTTATACATATTTTACACCACCATAATACAATTTCTCCATTCAGGAAAGCCATTCATGAACTGTACCTTCATGCTGCATTTGCCAGCAGATTCCCTTTACAAAGGTGCTGTATCCAGATTGAGTTAGGTATACCATAATTAAAGAGGCATCACTGTGATTTAAAGGCTCTCATCTAAACTCTTTCACTGGATGCAATTTTAGGATTAGAGAAAAAGGTGTGTCTTTAGCGTTCCACAACATACAAAGATGTCTCTTCTTTCAGATAAACAACGTCCAAGAGGTTTTGTCATGCTACATAGGAGCATAGGTACTTTAGCCAAAGAAAAGAGTGAAAGGCTCTCCGGAGTGCCTACCTTCTTTCATTGATAATAAGGAATATGGTCTCTGAAATTTAGTCCAGCTTTAGAAGTGAGTTTTGCCCTGAAGAGCAACCTCTGTCAGCATAGTGTGGCTATGAATCTGAACTTATAATTTAATACTCCATCCAGAAAGTATTTTACAAGAATCTTATTAAAACCAAAACTCATAATTTCAACTTGTCCCATCAGACACTTATTAACAATAATATTTGCATTAGAGACTATAGCACAAGGAGCTTTCACTGTCATCATTTTCACATGGAATACTGAAAGGAGACTTCCTGTTATCCTCAGCACAGGCAGTTTTAAGTACAATCATACTCCTGTTATACAAGTGTTTTAGAGGAATAGGCATGTCTCATTTTCCTGATAGATAAACACACACACACAGACTTCCATCCAAAGATAAAAATATCAGTCAGGAGTCATTCACTCTGTTGTCATCCTCATTCTCTCTTCTCAAGTGCTTCCTCCAATAGCTGGGTTTTTTATCCTGTCTCGTAGGTGTGCAATTGCAGCTGAGCTGAGAGAACACTAGAGAGGAGTTTATGCTCTCTTCTATCCTACTTCTTCCTTCAATTTTTTTAGCATCTACAGGAAAGAGGAATAAAAACCCATGAAAGTTAGCGCCTGTCAGAAAGGAAAACCTACAGATGACCCTAAAAGGCCTTAAGAGGCCTGGAGATAATGGCAAGGTCTCTGCATCTCTAAATTTTCTAAGATGCATGCTCATCTGAGGCCAAGTTCTGTAGCTAGTCTCTGGCAGAGAGACAAAGCCAATGTCTTTCAACCAGTAGGTCATGTTATTGCTTTTGTATACTCATAGGTCAGTATTGAATTACCACTTCTTCTTTAGTGCTGAAAATATTTCTTTAACAACATTTTGATTACAAGTTAAGTGAAAATAAAAATGAAGCAGTAACATATTTCTAACACATTTCTAAGAGAAAGGATAGAAGATGATTCAAAACAAAAAAAAAGAATCCTTCTGTTTTCCTGTCTAGAAGTGCACAAGGATTTGGAAACATCAGTGTGAGGCTTTTCAGACAACAATACAGTGCTTTATTTCAAATGGTAGAGGGCTGTATTTCTAGAAAATTAATTTCTCATTTTTGCCCAGACGTTAGTAAGTTGATAGCTATGGTGTCTGCATCAGTCACCTCTGAATCTTAATAACTTCTGTTTTCACCTACATTTCTACAGCTATGCCACAAGGTGTTTGCAAATACTAGTGATAAATATTTTAGAATGACCCAGCAATATCCCTAGCAGTTCAGAAAAGCTTTAATTCACCTTAAGTGGACCCCAAGTTCTAGGGAAAATAAATAAACAAACAAGGGTACAAATTTGACAGCTAATACATATTAAAAAAAAAAAAAAGAAAAAAAAAGAGGTTATTCATAGTCACTTTGATGTGACAGTGTTACTTGGCTCAAAAATTTACCCAAACTGTACTGAATATAATATGAGGCCCACATGGACTCTGATTTCATCACTGGCCACACCTGCCACATTTTAGGTAGTCAACATCTCTGCATTTTTATTTATTTTAAAATGGAAAAAAAAATCCCCAAAGGATGTGTTATTCTATATGAATACCAATACTATGTGGGCTGACCTGTCAGGTGTGTTGAAAATTGGCTGTACTACCACACCCAAAGGGTAGTGATCAGTGATTCAACACATAGCTGGTATCTAGTAACAAGCAAAGTACCCAAGGGGTCGGTACTGGGGCTCATATTTTTCAACATCTGCATTAACAACATAGACGATGACATAAATTGCACCCTCAGTAAATCTGCAGACAACATTGAATTTAAAGAGGGTGGCTGAAATGAGGAGTGGCTGAGCTTTGGTCCAGAGACACTTTGAGAAATCTGAGGACTGGACCAACTAAAAGCTCATGATGCTCATCAAGGAAACTGCCAAATTGCAAGTGCAGCAGCTCAGTGGACAGATCTACAGGTATCTGCTGCTGAGTTAGTTTACAGAAGACACCACTAATACAAGCCAGCAGCAGGTTCACAAGTAAGGTGCATGAGGAGGAGTGGGCCCTGCAGCGGGCCCCTCTGCGCAGTGTGGATGAGGCTGCACTCTGAATGCAGTGTTCAGTGTGTGTACCCCACAGATCCAGAGTGACACGTGGAAACTGAAGAAAGATCCCAAGGTGGAAGCAGATGGTCAGGGACTTACAGCTAGCAGTTTGTGAAGAGAGGAGGGCTTGTTTATTCTGATGAAGAGGAGACCAAAGGATGATCAAACAGCAACGCACGGTTGCCTGAGAGGTGGTTAGGAAGACAAGAAAGCCAAACTCTTCTGTCAGTGGCAGACAATAACAAAGGCCAAGGGCCACAGGTTGTGGATTGTGAGTTTCCAGATGGGTATTAAGGAAAAAACTTTGTGTAGAGGGAACATGATGCCCAGAGTAGTTGTGGTCTTCAGCACTCAGTGAGGCGTAGTCCTGGGGCACTTGGATTTGCATTGGATGACTGCCAGAGCTCTCTTCCAGTCAACAGGTCTGTGACTATCATAGGTGTTCTGTGACTACTGAAAGTGTGCATCAACTGGGGAGACTGCAAGCACGTTTGTAAGAACTCAGTGACAGCAATTTTTTAATCTGTGTTTAACAATTAAACATAGCAACATAATGTCTGTTAAAATTGAGGGGGATGGGAATAAGAACAGAAAACATTTGCTCACACTGTCATGCCCAGCTGGAGCAAGATATTTCTATTCTCTGTGTCAATAATCTGGGGTCTCTGCAGGGGCCATGGGCACACAGTATACATGAACAACATGTATGCACATCTAAGGAGGTCTCATGTAATACTCTTAGTCACAAGGAAGACGTAGTAGTTCAAAACCAACAAACCAACTAGGGCAATGAGGACAGAAGCAGCAAGCAGACAAGGATCAAAGGCAGAAAACCCTTTGCACACCCTAAGGCTTGCAAAAGCAGCCATTCATAGCACATAGGAAGCAGGAAAACACAGACACATGCACACACAAATCCCCTTCTGAGTGGGTTGGATTGAACGAGGGAAGTCATTTTAAGTGCCCAAATTGCCTGACTCCACATGGGGCTATCAAAAGCATTTTCAGTTTTAATCAAATCAATGTCACCATTTTTTCTGTAAAAATCCAAGTGGCAAAGAGAGGCAAGAATAGAGGAAGATGCAGCTAGTGAGCCCTGTGGAAGCCATCACAAGGATGGCTGTAGGAACTCAAGATAGTTGACTTTAGCAGCTAAGTCATGCCAAACAACTTGCAGATGAGGGGTACTAAAAACAGCTAGAGAAAAATTCGAGGTTTGCACATGGATTAAGAAAACTGCTGTTGCATTATTTTTTGCAATTATAATCTTTCTTTTCCCCAGTCTCATACCTAAGAGCATAATGGTCAGTCTTCTGAACATACCTTTCCTTCATTTTTCCCTAACTTGTACTAGGGAGAAAAGTGACCCTAAGTGAAAATTCAGTGAGTCTCTGTCTTATAATGCATGTAAGCAACAAACAAATGAAGGTACACTTGGGGCCAGTCTGCAAGGAGTTAGTGTGGGAGAGCACGCTGTGAAATTTTGGGAAGTACCCTTCAGCCAAAAACCCTGTCTGTTAAAAGCAAAAAATGAGGCACTCTCTGCAGACCCATAATGTGATCAGTGAAAATCCATTAAAAAAATCACCTTTCCAAAGATGTTTGTTGCAAACCTGGCCTGCTAATATGATCAAAACATCTAGGATATTTGTCCAGAATCTCTATGTTCTCCATCTTGATTTTCTTAGAAAATAATTTTAGCATTTTCCTTTTTGAAAAAGAAATCTGTATCAGCACATTTTTACTGAGGACTTCCCTTCAGATTTCCAGAAGGGCCACTGAGTAGGACAAACAGAGGTTTATCAGGAACAATCTGGGATATATAGGCTTCTCCCAGAAGCACTAGGCAATGGAGCTTGCATCCCCAGATCACATCCCATAGCCACTGTCCAGCTGCATGATACCTATAACTGAATGGGGGCCATTATGAAGCCTTAAGAAACTGACTTCACCTTAATCAAAAGCCAGATTGCTCTTCCTCTCAGCAGTACATCCTCATGGCATTTTTTGACGTGTTTCAAAGAAAAACTGACACTGAATATACAGCAAAATATCCAAATTGTGAGAAATTTTCCTGTCACAAACCAATGATTCTTAATTGGAATACCCACATGATTTTGGGTAAAATACCTGGGAGTAAGTGCAAACAATACTTTACCATCACTGTCTTGCAGGTAGATCAGAAAATCCTGCTGCAATTTAGCTAATGTCAGGCTTCTCAGATGAACAATCTAAATTCTCCAGATAACTTCCCCATTAGAGGTTTGGTGTTCCAAATCTATGTAACTGAATGAGGTTATTCAAGAAGCACCACGTTTTGATAACAAAATCCTTTGTGATGATTACCTAATAGCCAGCATTTGTTCAAACACTTTTAATAGACCCTTTTTATCACATGCAAAAAGAATTTCAGTGCTAGTTCAGTCTCCTGTTTCATTCTGTCATGAATCACTTCGTAGAGACATTTAGAAGTCAATAATCCACTGTAGCTTTGATGACAGGTGATTAATTTCTACATTTTAGAGACATAATAAGATTTAGCAATAAAAAGGCCTTGAAGTAACCTACAAAACAGCTTTAATCTCAGCCTTGGGACTGTTGCTAAATATGAATGCTTGTACACAAATGCAGATGATTTAAGTTAGTAGGTTTTATTGCAGACTTCTTGCCTTTTCATATTAATCTTGCTTTACAATCAGGCTATCTGTACAATCAGTTTATACTGAATATTGTTTCTAATGCAGTACTTGGGGGAGGAAAGTAAGATTATTTACCCACAAGGGCTATATTCTACTGAAAACTAGTTATACGTGCTTTCCATTATGCGGCTTACCAACACTCTTTGTGTGGCAAGGTTAGACAGGTAAAAAAAATAAATTAGCAGACACACGCAACTAGTCAGTACCTGCCTGCACAACCACGCAGAGCCCTCAGGGCTCAATCCATCACTCAGTGAAACTGATGGGAGTATTTTGTTAACATCACTTGGCAGATCACTTTAACAGACAAACTTGAATAAAAGAGGAAAGAAATTCCAAGGTCTCCAGACATGTTCTGGTCGTAAATATGGAAACATTTCAAACATTGCCTGGATTCTCTTCTTTCAAAAGTGGTTTTATACTGAAAACAGTATCCGGAAAAACTGAAAAATTACTCTTTTAAAACCTCTCTTTTGTGTTTTCTTTATACATGTTCAGGAATGCTTAATTTTTCTACTCAAAGTACTTCAGTCTGAAACCTTTGCGTATAAAACACTAAACCTTCACTAAAATTCCCTTAGCTGAGAATCTCAAGATAGATTCACAAAATGGTTCTATGGGCTGCTTCCCTTGAGGAGAAGATACTGCTGTAGCAAGTGCCTTAGAAAACCCATTTGCTACTGCCAAATTGTGAAGACTTTCTTAAAGACAATGGGGGCCCAACGTCTCAAGCCTATGTTACTATTTACTTGTGATCATGTGTTTTTCTCTATAAAAACAGACTAACAAAAAGCATAAACAGTTCTAGTAGCTGGGCGAAGCAAGTCAATGTCTTTCTTGCAGTGTCCTAACTTCAGAGTGATCAGTCCCTGGGAAAAAGGCGATAGAAGAACGGAATTTCTTGCATCTGAGGGTGGCGTTAAACTGTTGAAGAATATTTAATGCATTATGCTGCTCCTGCTCTGTGTTTTGTGAAGGGCAAAACTTTAGAAAAGAATGAACGGGTTCTACTTCTCTCAGTCTCTTAACACATTTGGGGATGGATGAAGTAGAAGGCAGAACTTCCACTCCTGAAGAAGCGCCAGCCTCATACATCATATAAGCACGCCCTAAAGATGGAAAAACAAAACAAACAAACAAACAAGAAATTAAAAAAAAAAATCAAAAAAATCAAAACAAAACACATGACAGAAGCAAAGGCAGAAAGGCAGCAGTAACACCTCCTTCCTGTCAGCGGACTTGGTGAAGGAGGAACAGAGGCCTCAGCAATAATGACAAATGGTGTTTTATCAAAGACAAATGGTGGCAATATTGCATTTCACTAGCATCTATTAAGAAGACATTTGAATTTTAAACTCATTTAAAGTAAAGGAGATTTCAATGTCAGGAGATGTGGATAAAGATGTTTAGGAAAAGTGCTAGGTGTGGGGGTAATTGAAAGGTTGGAAGGCATGGGTGACAGGAACTGGTGATGGTGCTGGTGAAGATGAAAGCAAGAATTCTGTGTAAGGGTATAGATGGTAATTTTTGGCTAAATAAAAAGTGAGATCTGTGGGAGATCCATCTTCTACCCATATTCCAAACCAGTATTAAGGTAAGACATGAGTATATGTGTTTTCTTCCTTTCTTTCCCACTGGAAGAACTCCTTAGGCACCTTTGCTGGAAAGGAATTACAGTATGCTCTGAGTAGGTCCCTGTTCTGGGTGCTCAGGAACAAGGACACTTTAGTCTAAATAAATCTCTCAGGTTTCTTTACAAACTTCAGTTTTATACCTTTTTAAGTTGCAATTTTCAGTTTTACTTTGGATTTCTAAATATTGAAGACTTACTCTTTTATTTTCTTCATTTTTCCTGCTAAGTAACAGGAAGTAAAATTCAGATCTCATAAGAGCCTGATTATAAGAACACAACACTTAAAAAGTCGTGATTACCACAAAAGGTGTAAAAAAAGAAAATTTATATTTTTCAGACCTATAAAGGAATATTGGAACAGCAAAGGTAGATAATGTGGGAAACAGAAGGACAACAAGTGTATGTGAGTAGAATCTGAAGGCAAAGAAAACTCAAACTAAGATTACAGCCAATATTGAGATATGACGTAAAGCTGGAGGGAAAAACGAGAATCAGAGCTCTCCCAAGACAATGAAAGAAACAGAGGTCCTCTACAAATTTATGATGTGTAAAAGCCTAGCAGTTCTCACAAGTACAGAATATACTCACTAATTTCAGTATTTTGGAATATAACTTTTAAACTTCAGATTTTCCAGTATTTGTATCTCAGTAGGGGAAGGAGCTGATTCTCTATGTAAAGTAGCAAAATTGTGTGTGAGGACAAACACATATTGAGGAAATGAATCATAACAAGAGACTGGACATCTGAGGCAGATTAGATATATCAGATAGCAAATGGCAGACTGAGGTACCGCAGTGGAGCTGCCTTCGCTGCGGAGCACAAGAAGAGTTATGACATTTATGCATTTTCATTTCTACAGGTGGGGACCTCAAATCATTCTGTGGGCTAGGTTTCTGGTATCTCTAATATGGTCCTGCTGTGGCACACAGTTGATATACTTCTGACTTGTCAAAAAAAGGCACAAGACACACTTAAATCTCTTCATGGCCCTAGCATGAGACATTAAGTTTGAGTTGCTTGTGAATCTAACAGTTATTTCAGGATGTTATGTCCCCAGTAACACATTGCATTTTCAGTTTCAAAAATTAATTTCTCTTTATAAACTATGATCTTTAATTCTTATGTGTATTTCTTATTTAGACCTCCAATATGAAGCAGATTATTTGAACTACTGTGCAAGGGCATTTCTTGTCAGTTACTCTGCTGAATCAAATGATTTATGATAAAAATTGACCGAACATTCATTTTTTTAGATCTGAGGAATTAAATCCTGTCTCTGATCAGGTAAAAGAAGAAATAAAATGGCCTTTTCAGCTGTTAAAAATTCAACATATCATATCACTTTAAAAACTCTCCTTTTTCTCAAAGAAAATTACTAACCACACAAAATAACTCAACAGCTTGGTGGCTAAGGAATTTTCAAAGGAAGTGTAGCAGTTTCTGAAATTCTAATCTGCACCTTAACTCGGTGACCTTTTTTTCAGAGGAATATCCTACCTACTCTGCCCACCGTCAAGAGCTAGGAGTTTCTTTCACAGAAGTTTTGTGAATCTTCCACAGTCAGTATTGATGGTATGAGGACTATGATTTAAACGTGTCTTTGCTAGAAAAAAATTATTATTTCCTTTTTCTTTTACAGAAAAAAAGTTGCAAAAAAAATATGTTTACTCAATTCTTCCTCAGCCCAAGGATGTAAGCAATATATTAATACATGTTCTAGTTATGACAGGCAAACCTGTTCTGCCCATGTTTTCTCCAACATGACTGTAAATCTCATTGTGTTTCTATGTTTATAGTCTAATTGCTTTTAAATAGAATATATTCCAAACATTTTAAGACATGTGTGAAAATAAATGTTATTTAGATCTCCCCATTTCACCTTTCTACTTGTATCTCAGCCCAGCAAAATAAGATGAAAACTTTGCTGGGTAAAAGCTGCCTGGATGGCTGGGCCCAGAGCGTTGTGGTGAATGCAGTCACATCCAGCTGGCAAACAGTCATCAGTGGGTGTTCCACAGGGCTCAGTATTGGGGACTGTTCTGTTTAAAATCTTTATCAACAATCTGAATAAGGGGATCGAGTGCACCTTCAGTCTGTTTCCAGACAACACCAAGCTGGGCAGGAGTGTTGATCTACTGGAGGATAGGAAGGCTCTGTAGAGGGATCTGGACAGGCTGGAATAATGGGCCAAGACTTCTCTTGGGTCACAACAACCGCCTGCAGCGCTACAGGCTTGGGGCAGAGTGGCTGGAAAGCTGCCTGCTCAAAAAGAGCCCAGGCATGCTGGTTGACAGCAACTGAACACAAGCCATCAGTGTGCCCAGGTGGCCAACACGACCAGAAATAGTGTGGCTAGTTATTGTCCCCCTGTACTTGGACTGATGAGGCTGCACCTTGAATCCTGTGTCCAATTCTGGGTCCCTCACTACAAGAAGGACAGTGAGGTGCTGGAGTGTGTCCAGAGAAGGGCAATGGAGCTGGTGAAGGGTCTGGAGCACAAGTCTTATGTGGAGTCGCTGAAGGAATTGGGGTTGTTCAGTCTGAAGAAAAGGAGACTCAGAGATGACTTTATCGCCCTCTGCAACTACCTGAAATGAGGCTGTAGTGAGGTGGGGATCATCCTCTTCTGCTTTGTCTCAAGTGAAAGGATGAGAGGAAATGGCCTCAGGTTGCACCAGAGAAGGTTTAGATTAGATATTAGGAAAAATTTCTTCACGAAATGGTTGTCAGGCATTGAAAAGCAGGGCAGTGATTGAATCATCATCCCTGGAGATACTTCAAAGACACGTAGATGTGGCACTTGGGGACATGGTTTAGTGATGAACGTGGCAGTGCTGGGTTACCGGCTGAACTCAACCATCTTGAAGGTCTTCTCCAACCTAAACGATTCTAGGTTTTGATGAAAAGGCTTGAAGATCATCCTGAAGGCATGGTGCATTGAGCATGACTGGCTAGCTTTTTCAACATATGGATTCAAACCGAGAGTGTCAGAACAGCATGCTGTGAGATAAACATATGCAGGTATTCTTCCCAAGAATGCCAAGGTAGTGGAAGAATTACAAAAAGGTTTATTTCAGGACCACTTTTTACAATATGGTGCATGGGGCCTTCAGGGGCAAAAGGTGAGTTCCCGCTCCCTCAGGGCCCCTTTTACTCTCTTTGTTTCACTCCCACCTTCCCAAGACCTCTGTGCATGTCTCTTAGGGCTATCTACTCTGAAATATCAGAGAGAGAAGCTGAGAACTTCTCCTGTTCAAAATGAATGATGTGGCTGAAACTGGAGCTAAAGAACAAAGAGATACCAATTACAGAATATGGTTTTTTGGATTGGATTCTTTAACATGGGTGTTTACACATCCAACATGCCAACTTGCCTACATGAGCAAACTTTTTCAAACAACTTCATACTTAGTTTACTGCCATCTACCATCCCTTGATCTCCTTGAATATTATTTGCCAGGGGCTAAGTATTGGCTGAGTTCATTCAATGGCAAAGCTCCCATAGAATTCAGCATTCTCAGAATTTTATCCAAACTGTCCTCTTATCCATGCATTTTAGATTATTTCTTTTTATATTTCAAACTACTTTTTACAAGAGTAGTTTAATTTTATTTCCTGCTGATACTCAAACCATTATAATGTCCTTTGGCTTTATCTTCTGTCCTTCTAATTTTCATATGATATCTCAATTTAGTACTGTCTGTGAAATCTTTGTGTTTTCATGCCTTTAGAAGCATCAGAAGTCAAAGGCAAAAAAAGAAATTATTGAAAGAGCTGCAACATATCATATGTGCATATCAATAGTAAATTACAAAGAAACAACTAAACTTGTTAAAAGCTGGACTTCTAGAATGAAGTCCATTCTAGTTCATAGTAAAATAATTTAATTTTCAGTTAGATATATTAGCAGGCCGAGCCCATCACTGGACTAAGCAGGAGAATAGAATTTTGGTATGCTGAAAAATTGCTCTATGAAGAAGCTTAATACATACATCTGCTGCTGAAGCAAATGACAGTAGCTTCTCTGCAGGCCAAGTCTGGAAAAGCTAATGTTAGCAAGATGTGCAAGACTAAATAACAGGCATCAGGGTCACGCATCTTATTAAAATCAGTATTTTAAAAATTGCTTGCTTTAAACATTTACCTTGACACTGTAGATTATCTTTAATACCAAGACAGCTCTTATTTGGTTGACCTCTATTTGAAGCAGCTAAATCCCAGATATATGATTGATTTTTGGTCTTCTCCATTCAAAGAAAAATACGAAGCAAAAATAAAGCTTCAATATATTTAAAATTTATGCTTGCAGAGACAGACTCTGGTGAAATTCATCCTTTTGTGCTGAACAAGACGAGAAGACTGGGCAAGATATATTTTAAGGGGACCTTCACCAACAGATAACCTAGATGCTTATAATTAGCAATTTACCTCAATTTGAACTCTGTTTTATACAATTCGCGGTCTCAGGGTTCCTTTTGAATTGGTGACATTATTTAAACTGCTGATGTTCTCTGCAATACCTACTTTTGAGTAGATATTGTTATCAAAGTTAACATGAAAAGAGAAACTTAGGATTCATGTAGAAATCTGTTAATTTGGTAATGAGTATTAAAGACATAAAGATACTTTAATTTCAAATCATTAATTTTCCGGTACTCTAACATTTTCCTGGTCCCAGAATTTGGACACACTGAGAACCTAAAAGAAAAACACAAACATTTCATACCCCTTATAAATGCATAGTTTTCCAAAATCTGAAGTTTCTCTAGGTATCAGGTTGCAGTACAACAAAATGATTACTAAAAAGCTAACCCACAACAACCAAAACTGTCAACCATGAATAACTGAAAGATCCATTGTCTTCCCTTTACCGTCAATTCAAATGATTCAAGCAAAATAATTTCAAAAATTGTGAGTGCAAAAGAAAAGCAAGCAACCTAAAAATCTCAGTATGGTATTTTTACAAAGTTTATTTTTTTCTCTTTTGGTGACTATTGAGCTCTTGATGCTTACTAATAAAACGTCAGTAATATCAGCACTAAAGTTTTGTTTTACCTGTCAGCAGATAAGTAACAGTTTAGTAATGCCTCAGGGTGATTGATGGCCAAGTAACAAAGAAATAGCTAGTACTATAAACCCTATTTACAACATGTAAGAAGAACCTTGAAAAGATAATGCTATGGATTAACTTTGTGTTATTTTCTATACTTGTTATAAAATTTGTCACGGGGTCTTTAATTGTCTCATTTTCCATTTTTTATGGTCTTTGTCATGACAATAAGTTTTCACATAATTCACCGTCTGCTAGATTGCTTCAAACTATGCAGCAGAAGTCTAAATGCATTGGAGATGCTTTAGCATGATCATCCAGCTTTTCAACCCTTGTTCACCTAGTTATAAAATTTGTGAAAGAAGAGTGATAGAAAATTTTATGCCCTCTAAATAAGCAGCCATTTCCCACCTGTTATTTTTACAATTTTACTTCTTCTCTTTCCCTGAGCTGTCCACTCAAGGACTAGTTAATTCGATGGTACAGCACTCAGATATGTCCAGGCTCCTTTGCAGTGCCAGTGAACCCCACATTTTTCATTGCAGCCTCCAGAACTCTGGGGTTTTCTTATGATTCCATATTATAATAAAATCATCTTATTCTTCATTTTCTTTAAATTAAATTCAATCCCTTTAAAAAAAGCTAAAGGAAGGGAAATCATGAAACAAACTAGAAGATCAGTAAGATACATAAACCCCATTTTTTCCCTCATATATTATGGTTTTTAAGTCAGTTACTAGTTGTTTTGGGATCTGATTCATGATTTTTTAAATGCTCATGGTTGGCAGTGCGGATGGTTATTGAAAAGGGTTGATATAAGATGTCAAAATCTTATATTCCAGCAAAGACATTGATGGCTCCTGGTGCAGCCTCAGGAAAGCTTCCTTAGAGCATATCTGGCAAAGCTTGTGGAAAATGCTTTCTTCCCTCTCCAGCTGGCTCAGTGACTCCATTTCATCCTAGAAAGTTGTGGCTTGGCCTCAATTATTCACATTTGTCATATTTTGCCTACAATACAGCAAAGTGATATTTGGACATAAAGACTTCAACACCTACGTCCAAAAGGAATATAACAACATGTCACACATTTTATTTTTCTCTGGCTCCCTACTGTATTGTTCAGACTTCAGCATACCAGAATATCACGCAAAGCAAAAGGATGAAGACAGTTTTCTTCTTTGGCATAATAGAACTTTCGAACTTCCTTCAACGTAAGTAGAACTTCACTCTTCAGCAGCCTTCTGGCAGTTCCACAGTCATAGAACAGCATCCACTGAAAGAAGAACCACCACAGATTTCATATTCTTGAGTCAAATGTGAGTTCAGAAATCTTACACAGAATTCAGCCTGTGCAGAGGTGGCAATGGTGCAATGGTGCAAATTCTTTTGGGAAATGAAGGAGCCAATGAACAAAAACATAGGTCACACCAGCAGGAAAAACTGTTTTACTGTCTGTGGCCAATGCACTTATTAGCTCTTAAGAGAATTTCAGTTCCAGAATTTCCACTTCAGAGGAAAAACTGCAAATACAAAAACAGCATTTTCATTTCCAGCAAGCAAGCTTATTAGTGCTCAGTGCACAAATATCAGCTTCATTAAATAGAAAAGTAATAATAATAACAATAATAATAATAATCCATTAAAAAGAGCAGATTACAGATGATCACCTGTCTCTTGCTGCATGTTTACACAGCAAAGGAAGGAGCCAATGTCATCCCTTCCTCTCCCATGCTGGCTAGTATGATAAGTAGTTAGGTCAGTGATGAGGAGGGAGGTGAGGTGCAGATGGAGTGGATGAAAATTAGACATTTAACAGCAAGTATTATGCCTCATTCTCATTACTCATTATTTTTATCAGTGTAGAGCCACCTTTTAAAGTGCTTATAAAAGAGCAGGATGATATACAAGCAAAAGAGCCTATGTTCTACATTACAATAAAAAGTGAGCTTTTAAAAGAGTCATGGATACTGAGAAAATCATAGTGGTATACATGTGTCACGTGTACAGGTATATATAGGTATATATATATATATATATATACAGTATATATTGCCTTGTGCCCAGTGTCCAACACCCGGAGTGTGGCCTGTGCTAGGTGATATGATTGAGTTCCATGGCTTGTGGCTCTGCCCAGCCCTAGAGTCCAGATCTTTCAGGTGACACGATGCAGAAGAGAGTTGAGTAACAATTTTAGAGCAGTGAAGTGTCCTACCTTGGAACACCTGCAGCTGAGTTCCTTTGGCTGAATAAAGCAGAAATGTCATGATCTTAAATTACCCTCTGCTAAAACTTAACTCTGTGGAGGAATTTGTGGGATGGAATGGCAAATGGAAAGAAAATAAACAATATTTGGGTGTCAAGAAAAGATTCGGGAATTCCTTCAAAAGGAGGAAGAGAAAGAAGGCTCCTCAGCTTTTATCCTTACCCTGTGACTCCTAGTATTTGCATGATAAACTTGGATGTTACAAAGGAGACAGAAATCCTTAGCATGACAGGCAGTAATTTACATAAATTTGATCTCCCAAGAGCTGACTTTAGGGAAACATTGCCACATTTATTTCTCATCTATGATCACTGTAAAAACTTCACTCAGTGTTCCCAGATAAAAAGTAGCAATCCAGAATCATAATAAAGGAGAAAAAAAAAAAAAAGAAATCCTGTAGATAATAGAGTATGCACTCATGGATTCCATTCCTGAATATTCAAAAGCAAAATGGAAAACAAACATATATAGATTTTGGTTTAATTTATATTTAGCATATTTAGCATTCTTAGGTTTTCTCTGGCAATGTGTATTCAGCAGTAGTTTATCAAGCCAGTTATTCAACAAGCAAATCCCTTATCTTGAACACTGCCTCAACTTCTTAGTTCATTATTTTCTTCCCAGGCAGAAGGTGGGAATTTTAGTTTGTTGTGCATTTCATGTTAACCATACAGTAATAGGTCTGTTTAATGGAGGAGGGGAAAAAACACCAAGAAAATATATTTAAAATGATACAATGAAGCATTGTTCCCTTAGTGTCATTGAACATGGGCCAACTATACCATTTGGGCTAAATACATTTAACTCTGACATTTAACTCTGATATTCCAGACTGATGTTTTCAAAGAGTCACATGCTCAGTAACTGCAGCACATTTACAATTGTCTTTGAAGTTTTAATCTCAGTTCATGCTACTAAATCACCATGAAGTTTTATTTTTAACTTGTTATATAAAGTGTTTAAAAAAAATTTTCAAGGAAACATTTCCATGTATGAAATATGTCAAGTTGAAAGCTGCTAATTGTGTAACTTCAGTATAGTGGGGTTTTTCTAAGTTGGCTTCTTGAATTTTTATGCAAGAGAAAAAGAGTTTCTTGGGTTTTAGCAGTTTTCAAATTTTATTTTTAAGCTGTTGTCAGAAAAGAAGAATTTTAAGTGTATCTGTTGTGAAATATAAATAAGACTAGAACAAATGATCCCACTAAGCCTAATTTTCTCAATAAAGTTCTGAAAAAAATTTTAGTGAAATTATAAAGGATAATGTACAATTTCTGAATTGCTAGCACATTCCAATATTTCAGTATTTGGTTTAGAAAACTCATTTTACTTAACACCATATACATCTTAGACAAATGAATTTCACTTGGGATTGCTATGGGATCAGGGTCTGAACAAAGCAAAACTAGTTGTAACCTGCTGTGACAAGAATTCCTGTGTGTTGCTATCCAAACATGACCACATCTAACGCTTCCATTGAACTTCTGTAATGTGCAGTCATCAGTGCTGAAACTTCTCACATCCTCTGCCTCCCACTCATCTCTGCTTGGCATCGCTCTTCATCTCTAACCTCACCAAAGAGTGTTTACAGGCAATATTGAGAATTTTCTTTCAAATCGATGTTAGATCTCTAGAATTGCCCTCTGCTGAAACTTCTTTCCTGTGGCCTCGGTTTCCTCACTGGTGAAGTTCACATTCAACCTCTGTTTACTCGTCAAACATCTTCAGATCAAGTCTTTCTTTGATCATTCAGACAGTGTGCTGTCCTAGTCCTTTTATTTCTTTGGTAGTCTTTCTGTTTGTTTTGGTTTTGTTTTTTTTTCTTTTCTTTAGAGTCTCTCATTCAGCTTCTAACTTTGAGGGTGAAGAATGGTTAGGGTCCCTGCTACCCTAACTTTAAGAAAATCTCAGACACAAATGCAAATTCAGTGATGAAGTGTATGCAGTAAAGTCACAGCTAGCACATTTGACCAGTAAAACTAATTTTCCTCTTTTCAACACCGTTTTCTAAGTTTCTAAGCCCTGTTCAGCAGGGCCAATACATTCTTATTCTTTCTTTGCTATTCCTTTTCAGCATCTATGGCCAGTAGCTTAGCCTAGACCCAAAATACCATGTTTATCACTCTGGTCGAAATTATACTTAAATTTTGTAGATTTTCTATGTATATCTTCTTAAAGACATGGCCTTTCCTAAATATTCAAACAATTAAGAATTTTGTCCAGAGTTTCATCCTCTGGATTATGGCAACATTTCATGACAAATGCAAGCCTCTCATTTTTCTAGGCTGTTGTTTAGACCATATCACCTCTTTTTAGAAATTCTTCCCCTAACAACATCATTTACTACTCAGGCCCTTCATGGTCTAGCCATCCCACTATTTTTTCCCCTCTATGTTTCAGAGTGTCAGCTCCCAGCACTAGCCAGTGAACAATGCCCATGCCCATCATTCATTTGTTGCATCCTCAAACAGTTTCTTTCGTGCTACCCTTCATGCTTGGGAGCTCTCCATAAACATCCACCTTCAAATCCATTTGATGCAAGGCCTATGAAAGACCTGGCAGCAGTTATGTTGGTAGCTCTGGCAACTTCTCATCGCACTGACTTATAGTTTCCTTCTACTCCCTCATCTGTCTATATCAATCTGCTGTGGTTTTTTAATTTTGTTTCAGAACCTGATATATTCATCACCAACTTTTTGTTCTGATTTTGTCCAGCACCTAGCACAACTGGGACATGACTCATGGCAGTGGTTTAAAGTAATTCAGATAATGGGGACAGAACACAGCTTTTTCACCTCTATGAGAACAAGTTGAAGTTTTATTTCATGCATTGTCTAAGAGATTATAAACACCTTATTTTCAGATTACAGAACACACATGCTAACATCTCCAGTGATGGAAAACAGATTAAAGCTTGTGTCTCTCAATCCAGCTTTGTATCTTGGTAAACCATCCTACTTGTTAAATTTGTAGGACTGTTAATGAAAGTTATAAGATACCAAATGGTGCTGATTGAGATGAATGAGTGTATCAATCACTGAGGAATGGGCTCAAAGGTCTCCTTCTCAGCAGAGTAGCATTGTGCCCTATGATACATACTGTTGAGTAGCAGTTTCTGCTGAGTTTGGTGGCAAAAACAGACTCTACAGAAGCAGGATTTCTCTGAGATAAGCTTTGTTTAAGAACACCACCTGATGTGGAATTATCAGATTTATTTCACAGTTGATTAGGTCACATTCTTTCAACGGATATGAGCATCTGCAGTTGTAATGAAAGTAAAAGTTCTGACATATCAAAGATAATGATAGAAACAGTCCTTCTCAGTCAGGATTTGTAACAGAGCATATGCAGGCCATTGAGAACCTCAGGAATCAACTGGCCTCAGGCAGTATAAATCCTGGAATATGAACCCAGTTATCACATTAAAAAGTGACTTGGTTCAGTGAAGAGCAATGGGTTTGGATCCAGAAATTTACTGAAAGTCTCAAAGGGAAAAGTATGCAACTGTATGGAAACATAGGGCCTTTCTACAGGCCCAGGAGGTAAAACAACCCCAAAGGATTCAGTTGTCCCTTCACCATCAGATTTAACATTGATTTTAACCTAGATTGATCTGTTTTCTTATTACTATTTTGAAACACAAAATCCCATGAAGATATGGGCAGCCCTAGGTATTACACAAGAAACAGAAGAGCGAGCAGCAAATAGAGTATATCAGTTATTTCTAACAAGTGCATCAGGCTACTTCCTTGTTATAAAGAGATTCAACAGGATTGAAGTTAACTGCAGTTTCCTAAACACTTTGATCAAAGCTGGAGCATTAACTTACTGTTTTCCTCATTTTTGCCTAAAAACTAAGAGCATTTTGGAACTAACTTATGAACAAAGTTAATTGTATTTCTAAGTTCTATTAACATGCACTTTACTCTGAAATTTGAGGATGCAAATGCTTAGCTTTACTTTTCATATTCTAAGAATATAAAACACAATGGAACACCTGTGAGGACAGGAATTTTTCCATTTGAATTTTGGATATAAAAAATACAATCATGTCAGGCAAGCGAACAGGTTAATAAAGTACTCCTAGCATGCCCATTTCATTCAGGAGTTTATATCCCTTAGAAAAGTAGACCTAAATAGATGTGAATCAGATGAAGAAGTTAATTATGAAGGAAAAGGGACAGAAAGTTAGGAGAAGAAGAAGAAATATAATTGGTTTGACAGCAATGGCTGCCAGAAACAGCTTGCAAATCATGGAACTATGCAGGGACGAAAAGTTGAGTCTAAATTATGGCAAGACTGGGTCTCTCTAAATCACTGGGGAGTAAAATTATTTCAGTAGACCTTTAATTTTCAGTTACTGAAAGTCAACATCATGGCAAATAGCTGCAATGTTTTACAGCAGACCATCATGAAAGTATTTTATTTTTCATTTCCCAAAAATGTATGAAATTTTCAAACACAGGTGAAAATCAATCATCTCACCAATCATACCAAAAGCAGCTCCCTTCCCAAGTGAGGTATGGATTCACAGGATAATGAAGTAGATACACAAAGTCATCTGCTCAGAATATCTTGCACCTGTAGTGCCTTTAGCCAGGCACTCCTAAGTGCTGGACCAGTCATGAAGATGTATTACTTTAGCAAAGCCAGCAGCAGAACAATGAGGAAGGAGTATTCATTAAAACAAGCAACCCCTTTTATGCCTTACCTCCCCCTCTTCAAGCCCACACCCTATAATCCCACTCCGATGTCACTTTCTGAATAGGGAATTACCTTCTTAATCAGGTAACTGTGGGCTCCTGCACTAAAATAAGCAATAGCAAACTGATAAAGTTTTTGCAGTACCATATAGGACAAAATGCCTCCTGCTTTGCACCTTCTCCATTCAGATATCCAGAATCCTATCTAGAACTATGTCTCTAGTCCCCAAAACAGTAACAATACTAAGTATGAGGGTGAGACTCGAGTTCTGCTTTTTCCCAAAGCCTACAGACTGGGGAATGAGATGTTGGAAAGCAGCACTGTGGAAAGGGACCTGGGAGTCCTGATTGATGGCAAGTTGAATATGAGTCAGCAGTGCCCTGGCAGCCAGGAGGGCCAACCGTGTCCTGGGGGGCATCAGGCAAAGCATCACCAGCTGGTCGAGGGAGGGGATTGTCCTGCTCTGCTCTGTATTGGGGGGACCTCACCTTGAGTATTGTGTGCAGTTTTGGGCATTGAAATATAAGATATTAAGCTATTAGAGACCATTCAAAGGACAGCAACAAAGACAGGCCTGGAGGGGAAGCCATATAAGGAGCATATGAGGTCACTTGGTCTGTTCAGCCTGGAGAAGGGGAGACTGAGGGGAGACCTAATTGCGGTCTACAGCTTCCTCATGAGGTGAAGAAGAAGGACAGGCACTGATCTCTTCTCTGTGGTGACCAGTGATAGGACTCCAGCAACTGGCCTGAAGTTGTGTCAGGGGAGGTTTAGGTTGGATATTAGGAAAACGTTCTTCACCCAGAGGGTGTATGGGTCCTGGAACAGGATCCCCACAGAAGTGGTCACAGCACCAAGCCTGACAGAGTTCAAGGAGAGCTTGGATGATACTCTCAAGCACCTGGTGTGACTCTTGGGGATGGTCCTGTGCAGGGCTAAGGGTTAGACTTGATGATCCTCGTGGGTCCCTTCCAACTCAGAATATTCTGTGATTTTTCTGTGAAGTCTGCAAGCATTGACTGTTTGGAGCCCAAAATCTTTCCTGAGAACATGTCCCAGTATTTTGCAAAAATTTCCATTGGATATCCAACCAGTGAAAGAGCTGAAAACAGCAATGCTGTCCACCTCTAAGATTCAGCTTTACCCCAGAGAATGTGGATTTATTGTGCTAGTGAATAAAATGGGGCCAATAAAAAAGCTTAAAATTTTTCCCAGGAGTTTCCTGGTAACTGTCTGTTACCATATATTCTGGCTCCTTCCAGACTCTAACAAGAATTGGTCTCAAGGATAACACACAGGAATATTTTCAAGGAAGCATTTTCCAGTATCACTCTACACTCTTTCTTGGAGGCAGAGAATAAAGAATATGCCGAAGCATTTTAGCCTTTTGAGATGTTTCAAATGCTACTAGGGACCTAAATCTTGCATGTCTTAGTCATGTTAGTCTGCCAAAATGTCCCTGGCTTGCTCTAGAACAATCTCTCACGCCAAGCTGAAAGCTAAGCCTCTGTATTTGCTTAGTCCTTGACCAGATTGGTTGGCCAGATTGGCATGACAGTGCTAATGGAGTGCTTTGGAGACATATATACTGTCCAGATTGGAAAAAAGTGACCTTCAGATGTCTTTGATCAACTTTAATGTGAAAACAATTCCCAGTTGCTATGAGATTGGACTCATATGAGTTTTGATTTGTAACTAGAGCTGGGCAAATTATTTTCACTCAGTTGGCTCAGGCTCTAATTTTTTATCCTCCTAACTCTCTTTTTTTAAAAATTCCCTTTTTTTTTTAGTAGAAACAAATTCTTATTCCAAAAACTTGAAACATAAAAATTATTTTGTTCAAATTATGCATATGTCGAAAGTTAATGTCCCCTTCTTTTCTTGAATTCTACATTATTTTCAGAAAAGGACATTTGTTCTATTATTAAAGAAGATACAGCAAAAACAAAATATCTGCTGGTAATTCTCAGGCATTGTCAATTCCATGAGAATGATTTCTTTATATTATTACTCTCAGTGACACCATCTTTACATTTATATGTACAACCCACAAGGAATAAGATATTACAGATTTTTTTAGGCAGAAAAACAGAAAAGGAAAAATTAAGTATTTGTTTTCAAGCCTATGTAAAAACTCAAGAGAGGCTCAGAAATCTTCCTCAAAACTTGGTATCTGTACACAGAAATGACCATTCTTCTTCAAAATATACATTGGAACCTAGAAGACAGAGAATTTGTTTTCACAATAAGTAGTAAATGTATTTCCTAGCAACCAAATCAGGATGGTAATGAACATTAAAGGTCACAGGATAATCTTTTGTCTTGTTTTAACTCCAAGTATAGAGGTCTAAAGCTGCAGCTTTTTTCTTGGTTTTTGTTTGTTTGGATTTTGTTGTTTGATTTTTTTTAATGAAAGCCCAAAAATGTGCACAAAACAAATTTGGTGAACAAAAAGAAGATGAAAAATTGCTAGGATGTCCAAACACAAAATAATAGGACAATGGTGGCAAAACTTATTGCCATCTACTAAGTCCTTTCCCTTAAATGAAACTTTATAGTGTTTTAGTTCCCACCCTACTTTATGTAAAAATAAGAAAAAGATTGGCCTTAACTAGATCACACTCTTCGAGACACTAAATCCCTTCATCAGATATAAGGACTCTTCAAAGAGGATAACCCTAATGCAAAATGAGATTATTCTGGATCCAGTTCAAGGGAATGAGCCAAGCATGATTAGCACCATAAGGCTGCATCTAAAGAACATCTTGTACAAACAGTATTAGAAATATTAAGTCAGGAAGACACAATGTGTACAAGGAAATACAAGCACAGTGATTTTAGGGAAGTTGACATTGATGGGAATTAAGTACTACAGAACATACTCATTCAAATTTCGTAACAGTGTTAGAGATACGCATAATAAAATTCCATAGGTCAAATCTTCCCCAGATTTGGAAATGCCTACAAAAACAACACAAAAAAAAAAAAAAAAACAGGAGAGGAGAATTAGTCACCAATAATACTGAAAAGACAGAGGTTCTCAACAGTTTCTTCACCTCCTGGCTTTCAGGACAGAAGCTCAGGTTGATGCAACCACAAACCCACTGTCAGTGAAGAAAGAGTTGATTTGTGAACTGTCCCAAGAGCTTTACCCCTACAGATTAGTGGCCCTGATGTTGTCCACCCAAAAGTGTTAAGAGAGCTGGCTGACATCATTGTGAGGACACTTCTCGTAATATTTCGAAAGTTGAGGAGGTTGGAGAATTGGAAGAAGGCTGAAGACACCTCCATTTATAAGAAGGGCTTAAAGGAGGATCTAGGAACTTATAGTATAATCTTATTTCAGTCCTTAGGAATGTTATGGAACAAATCCTCGTGGGGGCTGTCACAAGTCAAATGAAGCATATAACTGAGAAAAGCCAGAATGGATTCACCAAGGGCAAATCGTGCTCCACAAATCAGATCACCTCCTGTGACAGAGTAACCTGACAGGTTGATTTGGGGTGAACAGTGAACATTGTCTACCTGGATTTGTCCAAGGTTTTCAGTATGGTTTCCCACAGCCTCTTCCTGGAGAAACTGATGCATGACGGTCTAGACAAGTCATCTGTGGTGGGTGGGAACGGGCAGACAGGCTGCAACCAGAGGGTGGTGGCAAATATCTCCTTTTCATAACACAATCAATTATCATTGTATGGAGAGGAATAGCTCCAGAGAAAATTTCATCTTTGGCTCAGATACCTACAACACGTGGAGAGACATTGCTGCAGGAACTGTTCTCCATGGACTGTGGAGTCAACATTACTTGCTTAGGCTGGGCAAGTTGGCTGGAACAGTCTCAGACTCTGAAAACTCAGGTTTATAACATATATGCCCTTTCCTCTATGCCTTCTACTGGCTAGAAATGTTACCCACACACAGCTTGCAGCCACACTGACCTTTCTTACCTTCTGCCATTTCTGGACTTCACCAGTGACTGCTGTAATACATGCAAATGACAACCTTTACACAGAAGCTACCAGAACCTCTACTTTTATGTCTTCCTCCTCCACTTTTTACAAAATTATGCTATGTCAACATATATATTTACATGAAGCAAACCTATTAAAAATTAACATTGTTTTACCTATTGAATGAAAATATTTCTCACATTAAATGTTTAAAAAGCCAGTGAAATTAAGTTCAACATTTAAACTAAGATTTTTTAAAGCTTCAAACACAATCATAATAAAAAATGTTCTTGTTTAATCTACAAAATAAGTACATTTGATTTTAATTATCTGGATAATGACCAAGCAAGTACATCAGGCACATCTCTTCTAAGAGATAATGAAAGAAACAGAGAAGCAAACAATATCCCTGAGAATAGAACAACATATTCTGACTCTAAAGATGACTCCAGTAATGAAAATCTGTCTGTTGCAAATGACTCATCTTCTGAGGACTGCACTGAAGATGTTGAAAATCAGGATGATGCATGTGAAAATAAAATTATCAATATGAAGATGAGGAACAGCAGTCTATCACTGAAGAGCTGTTTGATAATAATGAAATTGAGGAAACAGCTAGCGGTACAGAAACAAATGAAAGCAGAGGAAATGTCAGCGATTATAGTGAATCAGTAACTATTTCTTTACATGCAAGAGGAAGAGATAGAAAACAGTGAGGAAATACACTAGACAGTGATGTTTCTGACTCAGTAATGAACTGGAAGGACTAAAAAGGTTAAATTATAAATAAATAGATAGATAGATAGATGGGTAGATAGATAAACTTTGTTGATGAACGAAGACTGCTAACACACTGCATGCAGATCTAAGCAGCAATGTAGTGACATTATTACTATACCCAGATCCTGACAGGGCCCGAAAAGGGTGAATCAACTGGAAGTGTAGGTTCTTAGGTCCTCTTGGGACATGGTTTAGATATGAAAGTCGAGGATGTGACTCAGCATAAGCAACATGAACAGTAATACACAAACAGTTAAAAGGGTCAAGAAAGGCCAGAGCCCTGAAGTTGTAATTGAGGACATGCCTAACAGTGAATGAAACAGCAAAGACAACCAGCGATGTGGAACCAATTTAAAAGCTAAACTTATGAAGATGGTCAGAAAAAGTGGAGATGAACAAAAGTTACAGGTGTAGATGTAAGCAATGTCACTGAACATAAAAGAGAGACAATGTCAGTAGAGTAATGAAGATTAACACAGCAGCTGGAAATGTGGCATTCAACAGGTTTATACATAGAGAAGGGAGATAAATGTTTGCTGAGACGGTTGTACAGGTAGTTGATTTCAGAAACTGTTACTTCTCCAGTATATGAGGAGGATGGAAAAAACAGAAATGGCTAGTAGAAGCCACATGGAGATTTCAAGAAGATGGTGAGAATCTATGGATGACAACAAATCTGTGAGGCCAAGACCAAAGACCTTATAAACTGAGAATTTGAACAGGTCATAAAATAAGTCAGAGAAGAGATAAGAAATATTGCTAGAAGAAAAAGAGGAAAACTAAAATGAAGGGAGAGTGCGACATGTACCATTTAGCTTTTTTTTTACTTTTTTTTTTTTTTGTAGGCAACTGTAGAAACAGATATGTGTAGAACCAAAAGTCTAAGGAGGAAATATCTAGCCTGTGATGACTGCTTTGGTTTACCCCCTCCCCAAACAATGAAAAGATTTATGAGGTAGCTATCAGCTTCTTTACTTTGTCGCCTGGAGTTCTGTGGGAGAAAATAAGTATTAATTTTTACCTTTCCCTTAAAAATATCACCAAGCAAAAAGAATAAGGACAAAACTCTCAATTAAATTTTTCAAAACCTGTATGAATCACATGAGAATGCAAAACTAACAGATTCACTCTTTCTGGAGAAGCAGAGTTAGAGGCAAAAAAATAAAAGGATACAGAAACCTCATACTTAGTAAAAGCAATGATGTAAATTGATGCTACCTGGTTACAGTGTGGTGAAACGTATTGTATTTCAGAGTATTATCTGTATCATAATTCAGGTCAAAGAACACATTTAAGGTATCTTTTATGATTCTTGGGCAAACTTAGATGAATAAAGAATGAGTTGAGTAGTTTTTGATACTACAGATGTGTAAAAATCAAAGGAAAAGAGCTTCCATTCACTTTTTTGAGCTTTCAGAATGCCTTTAGGTCTTTCCATTAGAAGACAGAAGTCCCTTAGAAGGATCAGAAAACAATATTCCACTGGGAGCAATTTGATATCTCTAATACAGTTGCCTTTTAAAAAAAGGACTTTACTGATAAACAAATTTGATGCATAAATTCTCAAGATAAAAAAGAACCATTTTAGATCTCCTAGCTTTGCAAAGTCAAGCACACAAGAAGTGTGTTTTATTTGAAATAATACAAGTTATCTTACATTATGTAACCACCTTGGCTATGTAACCAAGCACTCCAAGGACTTGTCTGACTACTACAGAGGTAAGAATAAAACAGAAGAATTACCAGTGCTACCCCACAGTTTTACAGAATACAAGCAGACAAAAAATATTCATGACATTGTTGAACACTTAAACTTAAGTCCTCTTTCATATACAGAGGACTACTGCAACAACTGCAAAGCAACCCACATTTAGTATGTGTTTAAACATAACCAATATATGTATCAGGAAAGAGGCATCAGTTCAGTAGTGCTAATGCAGCTACTTGTTTTTAGGAGCACAGGACTAAAAGGGACCAGGTAGGTCACTAACATTAAGTGCCAACAGCTGTGAGCAGCAGTCACTGGATTCAAGGCGGTCTGCTGAGCACCTGCTTCAAAACCACCACACCCAAGAGGCCACAGAACAGGCCCCTTCCCCATGTCATAAACTGTAAAACTAAAATGCAATCTAAGTTATAATGTGTCCAAGAGAGAGGATGAGATTCATCAGAGTTCTAGGTCTCTCCAAAGAGCAGAGTCATGGCCAATTCAACTGCCTGCATCCTCCTAGATAGCTGGACACAAAACTTGCACAGAGAGGTACAAAACAACCCATATTTCCCTGAAATGTTGTTCCTGAGAGAAAAAAAAAAAATCAGTCATTGTGGTTAAATCCAGTAGTTGATTTAGCACTAAATATTTTATTGTCCAAGTACAGAAGATATTTTAAAGACCTTATAAGAACAAGTGCGCTCTGCTCTACAGCTGCGATAGAGTTTTAGATTGCATAAAAAATTAAATTTTAAAGTTTAAAATTTTAAAAAAGCTTTCCTGTAGTAGGACACTGTTATTGCTTAGTACCTGTTTTGCAAGTATGCAAGAAGATGACTGTCTTCAGGAAAAAGAAGGAAGATTTTGCTAAGATTCTTCAGCAGACACATAACACTATTATTACTGTCTCATTTTCATCTTTATTTTCCTTTGTTTCCTCTATAAGAATAGGATAGTTTTTTCTGTCCTGAAATGTAAGAAGGAACCTTCTGAAGGTACTTTGCTGAGATCAGCTAATTCGTCATTGCCGCTTTTTTTCTTCAGGCTTGAAGGGATTTATCTCAACTAATTTTAGCTATCTAAAAATTTAAATTTCTCTCCTGAAGTGGATATCCAGCATCTTCTCATTAACTGTAAGAAAGAAAAGAACATTCATAGGGTAAGCCACCCTAAAACAAATGCATAGGACAGGTAAAGAAGGGGAGTCTTTGAAACCAGTCTTTAGGAGGACAAAATTTTTAGCCATCGAATGCATAGTGCTGGATGCCAGTGACTTGGAGGGCATTTCTAATTTTGAAGGAGATGGGGGACAAAGGGCTACTAATCTGGTGTACACTAATCTGGTGTCTTGCTGTGTCATATGGTTTCATTCAGACACACACATACACATATGTACCTACAAACACAGAGTAGCTAATTGAACTCAGCAAATACAAGACTGCCAATGACTTTGACCATAATTTTTCAGCAAATACATTTCTGGGGGGAGATTAGGGAATTGCTGTAACTGAATTTAACTGGAATTAACACCTTACTTTCGAATGCCTATGAAACACTGTGCAGCCCTCCGAGTGTCAGTGAGGCACCATTTACCATGAGGTGTCGCCTTCCTCCTCCCCTACCCCTCAGAGTTAAAGCTGTGCTCCCTCTCCCCTCATGGCCTAAGACCAGTTATTAGAAAAACAAATCTTGGCAAATACAGGTAACCTGAGCATTCCCAGCTCCAGTACTGAGTGTTGGATGGATACAGAGAGTGCTGGTGGGTGCTGTTCTGGGATGAGTGCCTGTACACAGCATTCATAAACACTTTGCTCTTCCTTCAATTTTTTTCCCCTTTTATTCCCTTTTCTTTCCCTTTCTTTCCTTTTCTTTCTCTCTCTCTCACCCTCAGTTCCCATCGACAGCTTGGCATCAAATGGCTGAGAAACCAAGTCTGAAAGCCTTAGTGCTGCTCCTTATTTAACTGTTGCTGTCAAGACCACTGAAGTAGAATAGGAAGGGAAACAGGAATTTCCCCTTCGAAGCCTTGCTTTAGTGATCCTGCCATGACAGCACTTCAAAGAGAAGCTGTTCCTTCCCCTCCCAGGCCAACTTCCACCCTCAGCAATTCTACAGAGCAGCTGGGCTCATTAAAGCCCTAACAGCACAGGAAACGGCACAAAGAACTAAATGAAGTTAAGCACTTAATTTATTTATTTTGATGTATGAATTAAACAACATTGTCATAAATCTGGTAGCAAATCCTGGCCACATCAGAAAAAGAAGCCAGCAAACATTTCCGAGGGAAAACTGAAAGTCCCTTTAGTTATCCAGATAACAGTTTTTCTTTGTCAAACTCCATCCCAAATGCTGCTTTACAACAGGCTGATTTAGATCAAGGCAAAACTACAAAGAGGAAAATCCCTATGGAGAAGAGCCCAGATCCTTTTTAAAACAACTGGGTTCCAAAGTTGGACAATAAGCTAACAAAAGGATGCTACCTCTTTAAATAGTAGTTTTAACTCATCCCTCTCTAATTATTCATGTAAATTGAATTCTACAAGTGAAGAAAAATTCATAAAAGTCGTACTTATTCATCTCAGAGGGAGATCTCGCATATGAATAGTGCCCATAACCTCGGAAGGTGAAATGTAGAAAATATCACAGGCAACTCCCACCTCAAGTTAACTGAACCAAAAAAGGGAGAATCCTGATGTGAAGGAGACTTGAAGGAGATCCTCCCTAATCGCTTCTTAATAGATTCACAGTCCTGACAGAGGAAACAAATCAGGAATTCTGAGGACGTGTAATTGTTAATCACTAGCATTCACTATCAAATTCAGTAAGAACTTAGAAGCACAGACAATGAACATTATCACACGGAAAAATAAGGTATATTGCTACTGGTATTCACAGACTTCTATAATGTACTAAAGCAAAACCTCGAGCCATGACAGTGCCATTGTACTTCCATAGTTATTTATTTGCCTCCAGTGAAGAGAGGGTGGAAAAATCATTATCAGTTGTAATCAATATATTTCATGAGCAATTTTTTTTCTCTAAGATTTAGCAATACTAGATTTATAGTTCTAACCTGTTCAAAATACTTATTAGACTTTCAGAAGATGAAACAGACTGAGCTTTCCTGGGAAACAAAAAGAAGACGATGAGAAAGAATTTGAATTAATAGCTCTTACCACACCACCATACCCTGTATTAATGAACATTGTGTCAGAATGACATTGCAACTTGGAAAACTGAAATTTAATATTTTTTTTTCATATTTGGTCTCCTAGAAAAAGAACAGTGGGGTTTGCAAACACGGTAGTAGAAATCAGTTAGAATGTCTGTGGAATAAACCATGTAATATGAAGCAAAAGTGCTTAAAAGTAGGAGGAAAACTATAACAAGGATAATTAGGTATGTGTTTATTCAATGCCAAACCAACAGACCCATACATGTCTCTGTTTCATTTAACCTTCCTGTCCAGAGGCATGAAAGCATACCACACTGGGGTTTTCTGTGCTCAGAAAAGCTACACTATCAGAAGTGATGCAACCCCTGGTGAGGTTTCCAAATCATGTACGGTTTGTTGTTTTATTCCACTAAGCCTTTCCAGTATAAATAGAGCTTATGCTGACAAAAGGGTGCCTTACTTACTAAAACTTCCTAAGCCAGGTCTTCAAACAGGAGCTCTATTAGTGAATGCAGGTTTTTTCCCTTCATTGTTGTCACTGACTCTACTCTTCACCTTCTGTCAAAATGGAAATACTATGAAAGTAAAACACCATTGTGGCAAGCACAAAATACCAGCCAAAATTTCTAGTATAGCTCTCACCCTAGTGAAATGGGTGAATACAATCAGAATATGTGCATATGTGTATACAAGCACAGCTTTACTCCTTACAGAATGAAAAGAGATTACTCTTGTACAGAACTTACATATGCATATCCATAGCTATGTCTGCATCTATCTCTAATCTGTACCTGTATCTATATCTAATCTATATCTATCTATATAGCTAACTATTCTGTACACATATGCATATAAACACACACATTTACCTTATGTGTATATGCAACTGTATCCATAGTTAAGTTGCACTGGTGTAAGTATATTAACACAAAATACAGATGACCCCTGCAACCGGCAAAGAGCAACACAGATTTCAAGGGGAAGTGGAGCCTCGTGCAGTACCAGAATTACAGTGTTAGTCTGAGATGAAAGTTCCTAGAAACAGCTTTCCTTGTAATTGGGCCAGTTTTACTGGTTCCCCTTCAGTGAGTTTCCCGACAGGAGCCCCTATCCTCAGAAGGTTTGCTGCCTACAATTGCCTGCTTCAGCCTCTCCCTGCATCTAATTGCTGGCTTTCTTGCATTGCAGATGGAAAGGCTGATTGCCAGGTGTGAAGGATGGGATGGATTTTTCCCATACTAACAAACCGCTCTCTGTAGTTTGGGATTTTCTTTTCTATGTTCTGCTGGTCTGGTTTTGTTGGTATTTAAGTGAGCATTCCTGAAACCTTGGGCAGCTCTGCTGTGTGAGATGGTTGGAAGGGCCCAAAGGGCTCTGCATCCCAATAAGACACCAGCAGGTGAATCCTGGGCATATGAGTATATATATATGTATATATATATATATGTGTATATATATATATATGTATATATGTAGGACAAGGAACGCGTTTCTGCACCTTAACTGGTTCACTGTGTCTTCAGTCCCAGCAGAGTCCTTTGTGATGGATAAGAGGAAGTATGGCTGTTACTATATACCATATTAGAACTTATTATTCCCACGTGAAATCCAATTTTGCCAGAAACATTAGCTGGTTTAATTCCAGGGAGACTAACAGCTGTTAAATACAGCTATAGCATCCCCATTTAGCCAAGCAGCACATCTCTTAACCAGGTACAGACTTGGGGCTGGCTCTGCTCACATAGCAGCTCCCTAATAACACATTTCTTCTGGAATTTCAGGTGATATTGAAGGTTTTTCTGTGACCCTGCTATTCTGAACTCATTTCTGGAAGGTTTATTTGGCTCTTCTGTTTCACAGAGCTAGGAAGTATAACTCTGTACAAGGACAGGTAGGTCATGCAGGAGAATAACCCATCCTGTACAGTCTGGGTGCTTGCTATTCTTAGAGTCTTTCAGAAACTTGTACAAAATCCTCTAAAGATTGCTAGTGAAATGCTGAAATTCCCCTCCCCATGACTGATAGATTTAACAGGCTCTCCCAAATTCATTTAGAACCAGCTAAACCTATCCAATAGTAACAACATTAATGTGTCATACTTTCCCAGCACAGAGATAAGCAATATTTCTGAGAGGTCAACAAGGTAGAAAAGAATTTTCTATCAGTAAAATATTAAATTATGTCTGTTGCAACAGTTAGCCACAAAACTTCACAAAATTTTCTCCAACTATTCCATATATCTTAAATTTCTATTACAGGGATTTATTCCAGTATAGTCAGACAATACATCAAAACTGGCCTTACAGCTCAAAGCTAGTTACAAACTTAACTATGAAGAGACCAGTATGTTTCCATAATTAGCCCATCAAACAGGGAATGTACTTGTCAGTTAGTGAATGCATATACAATTATTCAGCAATGTTTAAAGGAGAAAAGGAATAAAGATGATCAAAGAGCATTCAAGAATTAGGGATCTATCATTTTAATCTCTGAAAATTGCACTACACATCAAATGCATGACAAATAGAATAAATAACAGACAAATCTGATTTATAAAGTTTGAATACCACCTAGGGGTTATGGTAACATCATGCAGCAAAAAAAGAACCAGAATTTAAGAGTAAATCTCAACTTCAAAATTCATCAACTTTTATTTTCTATACCTCTGAAAATATATTGAAATGGACCTCAAAACTATGTCTTTCATGCACCCCGAGCTCCTGTCTGTGTTTTTCATTAACTGTTCATATCCCACAGACCGAGTTCCTAAGCTGTTGAAGGAAGCCATAACCTATCCTGGTAACTATGATTACTTGGTTTTCTCCACAGTCTTTCATGAATATTTTTAGTTGATCATAAAACTATAGTTATTCTTCCTTATCGCTGAAACTGAGCAGAGCTCCTTACAGACTCTTTAGGTACATGTAAAACACGGGCAAAGTATGAGTGATTTCTGCTCTGTGTTTGATCATACAGTTTTCAAACCTCACAACACTCATCTGCTTCAAGTGCTCATACCTCTGCACAGGTGAGATAAGCCAGCGCAGTCTCGGTGGGTCCGTTTCCTTGCAGCTACACTGTTTCCTGGCTCATGGCACACAGTATCAGCCTCTGGCATCTCCACAGATCTGAAAGACTCACACAACAATTCTCCTTGTTATCAGGTATTTGGATCTTGAGCTGTTCGATTGAATTACATCAACCATGGTGTATTTACACCAGTTGGATATTGAGACATTTGGGTATTTTTTTTTGACTCACAGAAATCTAGAAGGAACAAAGAAAGCAACCCTCGATGCAGCCCAGTTCAACAGCAAAAACACTGGCATACTTTTTGTGTTTGTTGCTATGTATGTTAAACCAAAATAACCAGCAGACAAAAAACATGTCTAGGCTCTGCCTCAATTTTCTATTTCATGCTAAGATTAAGGTGTGGCAGTCACTTGTCCCTACTCTTACTTTATGAGGGATGAACCAGCTCAAAACCTGGTGGCAGAGTGAATATGCTGCTGTCTTTGAAGAAGGAGATCCATGCAGCCAGAAAGGACAATGTAGGTGAGACAACAGGATAAGATAGCGCAGCTTCTGTACAGTGACATTAACAGAGTTTTGTACATAATGCTATTTACAGACCCAAAGTCTTGTCCTTGCACATTTTGTGTGAAGCTTCTGTGCAGCAAGAGAACAATTAAACATTCATATAAATAAAAGCCTACCGTTAAAGAAGAAAGATGCTGACATATCATTGTGTAAAGGATATCTTCCCCTCCTAACTAATGCAGCCCTGAAACAGGACCTCAACTAACCTTTCAGGTGAATCTTCATAAGCCCTTTACTTCCACCTCAAAAAAAAAAAAATTAATTTCCAAGCACAGACTCTATGGGGTTTTTTTAAATAAAGCCACTGAAAATGACAGACAATAGAAATTAAAGGGTTGATAAACCACTATCCTCCTTGCCTACTGGCAGGATACGCTGTTTTCTTCAGGCTTGTGCCTTGGCCAACAGCCTTTCTATTGCAGCAATTTGTGTCTTTCCAGGTCCCTGAGAGAAGTCTGGGGGAGTTTCCCCACTTCAGTGCTTTGGCTGCTTGCCAACTTCCTGCTTGCTGTGGGCACTCACCATAGCCAGTGCCTCACCGGCTGCATCCCCGTGGTGTCTCTTGCTCCCTGCCTGACAGCCGCAACACCTGGAAAAGTTTTCCCAGAACTTGCTTCCAGGGATGAGCCAAGGTGTCCCTGTTCTTTACAGAGTATCCCACAGCTCCCGTTCATCCACCAAAATAAAGGAAAGAAATGCTTTATTTTTGGCTGCCTTTCTTGGCTACCTCTTTAAAAGGAAGATGACATACACTGATGAAAAACTAGCCAGCAAACGCATCAGCCAGGTGCCATCTATCACAGGTCTTCCTATCCTCAAGTAGCTGACAACTCAGCTTTATTCCCTCTCCTGCCCTGTAGCTCACCGCGTGCCTCAAAGCTCTCTGAAAACAGGTATTGATCCAAGGCATTGCAAGGATAGAGCCTTTTGAGTAGCTCTGTGCCATCATTTTTCCTGAAGACCTGTTAATACAGAAAGACTGGGTCAGCTGAGACTGAGCCTGGACTTAACCTGGGCAGGTGCAGTAGTGGCAGTGTCTGCCCCAACTGAATATACCCAGGACGCTCTCTCTGCAGACTTACTGGCATGAAACATTTGCTTTCTGCAAAGGTGTATTTTTTTTATTGCTCAGCCACTTTCAACCAGATTAAGGGTTTTTTATTACCTTCATCAACTTACTATCTGTCACTTTCAATTTTACTGGCTCATATTTAAGAACAATGCTAATTATTTTAATGTGTTTGCTGTAAATCTAGCCTATGCTAAGAGCTATAATGCAAATCACTTGCAACCTGAATCTTGAATTATAATTAAAAACAAATGCTTTGTATTGTTTGTGCTGCCATAGTGTTCACAAACCAATGAGGATTGGGATGTGACTGTAGAAGAATTACATCAAACACAGAAGAAGACTGGCTTCCCATCTCTAATTAAAACAAAAAAATACTAACAAATGGATAGAGATTACAACAGGTCTTGAATTGTTGTTTCAGACATCTCTAATAGACATGCAACATTAAACAAGGAAAAGGAAAAACCATCAACATGAAACAGTTAATATAGATAATTATCCTGGTGGTTTGGGTTTTTTTCCAAATAAATATACTTAATGTAGAATAACAAGTCTCAGCATCAACTCACTTTTGAGGTGCAGGGGCACAGGCAGCAAGCACTTCATAAACATTTCAGAAAATGCGTTTGAAAAACTCTTCTGAAAATGCAAAGCTCTTGAATTTAGAAAAAAAAATCAATTCTCTTCAGATTTTCCATAAGTATTTAATCTAGACTTTCATTTTTCAGCTTTAAAGTTTTAAATATAAAATATTAGTCCCTGGGTTAAAAAGAGATAAAAGGATTAGAATCTGCCTTCTAAAGAAAAAGGTATTACAGAAAATTTGTAGGGAGATTAGTAACGTGTTTTTTACCACAGGTTAAAATGAGATACCGGTGACACCAAGTCACAAAATGGTCATAAGACAAGATCTTTGTATGATGTTTTAGGCTTGGGGTTACAGAAACAAACAGTTGGGAAAAAAAAATCTATAGAATGTTGAACCAGCAAGAAAGAGTAGTCAGTAATAAATATGTGACTATGGACAGGATTTTGCCATCTGCTGAGGAATTAAATACAAGAAACCTGTAGCACAGGAGTCTTGCTTTCCCTACTCTTGGCCTCATCCAGCTGAGGACTTCACAGCCGTGGCTTGGTCCAGAAAGCTGGTGCTTGCTGTTATTATTTTTTTCACACATTTTGATTTAAAGACTCATTTTCAGTGATGTACAGGGAACCACAACTAAACCGTTCTCTTCCGAGGCTGTTTATAGTGTGTCAGTCTGTACCTCTTAGACTACAGAGACCTGATGATATTAACTAACAGAGAAGCAACCTGCTTTATGTGATAAAAGAAATCAAAACCAAGACCCTGATCCTCAACCTTTGTGTCAGTAATAAGTAGCACTTTGATATGTAAAGCAATAAAACGGTGTTTCTCTATTTGTCGCAATTACCAAGGGACATACTTTTGGGTAGGGCTTGCTTCTGTACAGCTGTATTATCATTCCCAAGCATGTGTGATCTGTGGTGATGAGATCAATATTACAAGGAATTTCTTCTTTTGCTGTTCACATTATTTTTGGTAAAACGTTTCTTGAAAATATTTAAATCTTCTTTTGAAACTATGGCTTATCTTTCCATCCTGCACATACAGCCCTAAATCTGGAAGACAATCCCTACCTTGCTTACAGGTATCTTGGATAAAGAAATTTCAAGCAAATGCCTGTGAGAGTGTCCCTAAACACAGAGGTTCAGTGAGCAACTCACTTGATCCAGAATTGCAGACACTGGGACCTCAGAGACAAGATCACTGCCTGAAGAGTGAAGGGAAAGAATAAGCAGGATGTCCTGTAAAAATAATATGGAAAAACTTTGGGGGTTTTAGTGCCAGATTTATTATATTGGTGTGGTTCAAGGTGTCTTTTCATGCCAGGCTGGCAATGACGCCAGTATTCACTTTCACAAATATAGAAGAAGTGTCAGGGCTTCTAGTCAATAGAGGTTACTGCTGGTAAATCCTGTTTGAACTGAGTATTGACACCAAATATTTTCTTATCATCCTGATCAAGACTGGGGACACCTGAGATGCAAATCTAAATCTCCCCAAATGTTGGCTGCCTAGCACATTAGTTTTCTCTGTAAAGCCTTACCACATCGAAGAAGTGTTTTTGACAAGGCATCTCTAGCAAGTTTGCTATTCCTCATGGCTAAAAACTGTAGTGACCTCATAAAATTTGCTGTCTTGTCTAACTAATCTTACCCTACAGAACAGTTGAGATCAGTCGCTGTGTCCTCGATGCAGCCTTAGAAGACATGAAGCAATTCTTTCATTCCCTCCTCCTCTACTCTCTTTTCTGTTTTCACTACTCATGAGTACAAGTATATACATGGTTTGTTATATCCACTGTACGGCAGTCTCCTTTTGTTTCTTTACCCCACAATGAATCAGCCTGTGAAAATAATTCTGCTTCTAGACCAACACAAAATTACTAGAGTAATTAATCTTGTTTCAAATTCCGGCCATCTGTACAGAATCTCAAAAGACAGGTGCTTAAAATTATCTTTGAGAATACCTGTGGAAAAATACTGATCATCCAGCTATTTGCATACCTACCACATTAAACAGAGAGAGGGGGGAGCTTTGAAAATTCTGGCATAGATTTCAATGCTCTCTGCAATAATCTTAGATAAATTGCATTCTGCCTGTGCTTCAAAACCCCACTTCAAACACTTGTGCCAGCAAAATGCTGCCATTTTAATTCTGAGCATTGGATCACCTGCTGAGTCCAATGTTAGGTCTGAAGTTTTCTGTCATTTAAAAGCAGTCTTCTGACTTAAATATAAAATCAGTGGCTTACACAGTGAATCATTATAAATCTCTTGCAAGCTTTTAAATCAATCAGTCAAGCTTAGAAAGCAGTGATTTAGAGAATCATAGCTCTGAGGCTTTGGGGCCTTTTTGTGCAAGAGCAATAAAAGTAAACCATTTTGTAGCTTTTAAAAATAGTAGTTAGTTTTCTTTTTCCTTCCCAAGAAGTACTCAGTTTTGACTTATCAGGTTTACCACAGTATTTGGAAAAAAAAAAATCCCTTACTTAATTTTATTTTTAAACTCTAACAGAGAGAATAACACCAAAACATCATTTTTGTTCTGATTAAACATAAAACTTGGTCTAAAATGATCCTTTACTTAGAAGATAAATTATTTTCTGGCTGATCATGAAGACTGAAAATTCTAAATGCTTTTCAGTGCAAGGATAGCCAAACATTTGCTGCACTGGTGGCAAAAGTAGTGCCACCTTGAATTAAGGATGCTTAGCATTTTCCATAAATACAACACTGTTTTCAGCTTCTCATAACTTTGGCAGAGCTGAATCTGGAATGAAACTGCAATTTTCTATGCCTCTGCCTGGCTATAGCATGTTTGTTGGAGTAGAAGCAGCAATTCAGCAAAAGACTCCAGAAGTTTGTCAGAACAAGATTAGAGAAAATTTTTTATTCATGAAAACTGTATTTGACTCCATACATCTTCCACAAATTTTCCCATTTGGCTAAGGACAATTGGCCACCAATTGTATTTTTTAGTTGCCTTCATAACCCCTAGTGTTGGATCAAAAATGCATCTGTGTGAAAAGTGGTGTAGTGTCTGATTTGCTCTGTCTCTGCTTATTTTTGTGTGTGCTTATACATATATATATATACCTATGTGACTATATTCTTTATATATGTGTATGTATATGTGTAGGCAAATACACAATATATATGTATGTGTGTATATTTCTTTTTCTTTTCATCATCTCCACTCTGACTGGGGCAAAACTTCTGGAAAGAGAGGGCTGCATTTTCTGGAGAATGAGATTTCTTTCCTGGGGAGAAGACATAGGCATATGGAGAGCGGGCTGGGAGGCTCCTGAAGGAGCAAAGGACCTGATTGAGGTGAGAAGGGTGAGGGAAGTCACATCCAAGCCTTAGGGGTGACAGAAGAGGATATTTTTCATTACCAGTGGGGTTGCATGGAATTTGTGTAGCCTTATGAGGAAATTATTCTTGCCACTCAGGAAAGACAGGATGGGAAAAACTAGGAATCAATCCAGAAAGACATGATATGGAGAGAAATATTTGTTTTCAGCTTTTTTACTTTAAGTGGTACCACTGAATAGGCTAGCTAAGGACAGAATTTTTTTCGGGCTATTATTATATATTTTAAGCAAACCAAACTTTACTAACTGGAAGCCCAAAGGTGCATCCTGCCGCTCTTGCTGCACTGCCAGCTTACTACACAAGGATCCAGTGGAGTCCAGGTCTTATTGCCCTCCACATCCGAAGGCTGGAGCCCTTGCTCTAGTCTGGGATCTGCATCTGTCCCTCAGCTGCTGGCAGAGCTATCAGTTTCTCAACTAGGTGCCCAGATGACTCTCTAACACAAAAGAAGGAAGAGAGAGACTTCAGGAATCTGTGAGTCATTTTCCTCCTCTCAGAAACACAAAGCGCCTTTGGCTGTGTACCTGGAGGTCTATGTTCACATAGAGCATCCACATCCTTCACTCACTGGTGTGTTTGAAGAGTGAAAGAGGCACCAAGAACAAAAAAATCACAGATAATTGTTTGATATTTGCTGTGATTTTTCCTGATGTGGTGTTTGTAATGATGTGAGGAAACCACCACAGTGCAGGAGAAGCCACACACAATCAGCACAATATTCCATCTGTTTGAGTCATCTGCCTTTGATAGCATCTATCGCTGGTTAAATCAAAACATAATCTCACTAACAGACAGTGACAAAATTTCCTCTGGAAAATAAGTTTTCCTGCCATCTCTGATGACTTGTACTTTAAACTATAAAATGGATAAGGACAGAATTATTTTATCAAAAACATCAGCGCATGTAGTCATTTTGTGCAACTATGCTTTTAAGTTATACTCTTGCAACAAATACCAGGTCCTTGGCTCCTGTCGACTCTTATGATAATGTGTTTCACATATTAATTATGCATTGTATAACAGAACATTTCCTTTGATCCATTTTAAATGTTTCTCTCTGACTGCATGGAGAGCTCCTATGTCCTTGTGCAGTGCCAGGCACGGGAGCAGCCAGCCCCTCACCTGCACTTCTCTTGGCTTCAGTGAGACCGGGAAGTGCTCAGTTCCCTCAAAAACAAAAAGGTTAATTGAGTGACTTGGATTTAGGAGCCCAAACTTACACATTCTACGTTAAAACAATTCGGCAATTAAGCATAACCCATGATTTTCTTTTGCAATGACTGAGGCCCTCCTGCTTTCACATCAGTCAGTAACTATTCTTGCTATTGTTTCAATGTTGTTTAAGTTTGTATGAAATTTATCATGCAAACAATATAACACCTATTTTTTACATAATGACCCTAAGACAAACCGTGTATAATTGATGGAAAGAAAACCTTTTCATTTGGTTATTTTCAGATTGGACCTATGGTTCATTTTGTTGCTAACATACACTTTGTTCCAGCAAATTTTACTTGTAATTCCCTGAGCTTTGTGCCTTTCTGCCTATCGTACTGCATTAACATAATTTTATTGATTTATATTTTTCATTCATGTTAAAATGAAAAAAATTAAGAGCTTGCAGCAAACTAAATTCAGGTAGATATAACATCATAGGAGCAGTGTTTGAATAGAAACATGAATCAGGTAATAAATAGCTCTCTTTGATCATTGTTTTTAAAATCTCTTGAACCATACTTTGATTAGTTCTATTTAATATTTAACATCTGGTTAGTCAATTTCAATCTGCAACGAGTGCTGGTGGAAAAATTCTATGCTGACTAAATACATTTATAATACTACAAAGCTGACATGTAATTGATTTTAGTTCCCATAAAAGGATTATGTTAACTTTTCTTAATCCATATATTAGGGTTTTGTGAAGTCCAGTGAATTCACACTAGGGATACTAAGTGTTTATTCCTCATCAATATTTTATGTAAAAATGATAGGACTATATTTTAGCCTAAGTACTGCTGGCTAGTTTTTTCTCTGGAAAACAGCTAAAATGCAGAAAATTTCTGTGAGGGACTGTTTGGTGTTTTTTGGCTTTCTATTAGCCCAACAGAATCCTACTGTACTGAAATTTGTCATAGCTGTAAACTACCAAAGATTGTTTCTCCATACACTAAAGGGGTTGATAGATGTATTTTTTTTTCATTTTCATAATTGAGCAAAAAGTATGAATTTCTAACCTAGTTAAAGGCTTGATTTAACCAACATAGTACTTCAGATCAGTGTGAGTTTAGGAAGCCATGAAAATTGCCAGTAGCCAGGTCAACTCAGGCAACTTGGTAATCTTGTTAATCTCCAGCCTAACAGAATAAGTACTATATTAATATTAAATTTAAAGCCTTTATGTGTCTTAAACAAATGCAGAATTTGTTTAAAGGTCTTTGCCTGTGTGAGGAGAGTTTATTTTGTGAAAATTTCCCTGTTTAATTGATCAAGATCATGTGCAGTGCTGTACGCAACTGTAATCAGAAGCACGAGATCAGGCAGTGCTGGTTGATAAGGACTACATCTCCCTTTTGCTACAGTAAATCCATCCCTAATCTAGAACAGTGAATCAAAAAGGGCTTAATCCAAACATTGGCCCTAAAGTGAGAAATGAAACAATATCCATTTCACTACATAATATTGGTTCAGGAACAAATATTTTGCTCCAAGGCCAAGTGCCACGGACCACTTAACATACATCCCTTCACAAGAAATTGTCTTAGAGAGAAGTAGTTGATGTGGTCTAATTTTGAGTGGGGGGCAACAGTGTGTTTATCACAGTAGTATCCACACAGTTTTCGAGACTGATACTCATTGATCATTCTGTTACATGAAATTCACATTATTCTTTCTTTCATTGTAATACTAAATAAACCAGGGCAGCCTAATATTACTGATCAAAATTATATCAATTTTGCCATTTCTGGGAACAAATGGAACTACATGCGGTGTTTTTTCTCCTTACTCTAGCTGTACTGCAGCGAATTTGAATTCTATTGCTCATAGCGTACGCCTTTATATTTTCCTAGCTGTTCCTTTAGGTTAAGACTAGCTCAAAAAAGTGTTATTGTGAGAGATTTGGTGAAGACAAACTTAGAAATGTTAATTGCAAATCCCTCAGTTATGAACCAGGATCTCAGTTCAGGCAAGGTGGTACCTTTGGCCCTTAGAAGCAGGGGTGTCTAGATGACTTTGTTGACTTCATTGGTATGTGTTTGAGTACATATAGACTTTCAAGCATTAGATAGTGGTCTTGTGCCTCCTTCTCTTGGACTTAGATACCTATTTTCCCCCACAGCCCTTCAAAAGGCAGTAGATTTTTTTTTTAGTCTTGCACCTTGCCTGTGTGTTCCTCATGGGGAAGAACCAGACATCTGCTTGCAATCAAAAAATGAATTTCTGAGGCATAAAATTACTAAGCAATAAGGACAATCCAAAAATTAGTGTATCCTACAACCATCACTCCTATTTTATGTTTCTATAAATTATTTTCCTCTGTTCTTTTATCTTCACTAGAATACAGATTTACTGCATAATAGTAAAATTTATATGAACTAGTAGGTAACTGCACTTTGAACCACTTGTTGGTGTAAGTCTTCCCTTCCCCTCAAACTACTCACACTAATAAAAAAGGCAAGTCTTTCACTTTGGTTTGTCCAGGGCATCCAGAAAATTTATTTATGTTTAACACATAAACAGCAATTTACACATTTGAGCCATACACACAAATGAATATTGTACAGAGAAAAGATGAAAATGTCCATTCCATTATGCCAACTGTTGGCTACAGCCCAACACAAGGGCTATTATGTGTGATACACAAAATTTACGTTATTTGCAGTATTAAAAACACTTGAGCAACACTGAGGCATTTGTTTTGGAACTAGGACACTTCAGTCTTGAAACAGTGGTTAATAATGGAAAGAGTTTATTCCTTAGCAGCAATGCTACGCTGCTAGCTCTGAACACTTCTTTTTCAAAGTTAGCATATGGCATATAAATGATACATGACTTTGGGGTGTATTTCCATGAAAAAAAACCAACCAGTCCAGCCTCTGTTCTACCTATGAAACATCATCCTCTTATATGTTTAGACAATTGAAATATGTGTCCCTGTACATTCTTTGCCCACTACTGTTATCCTTTTCACAAGTCCTTGGTATAAGGTATGGACAAATTTCTATTGTTTTTACAGAACTCCTCCAAATAGTCCATTTGAACATGTGGTTGATGTGTAAGGTAGCCAAGCTCAATGCAAAAAGTTCTTCACCCACTGGTGTGGAAAAACAGGCCCTGAACTGACAGAAAACCCCTAGGAGGGATATTTAAATCTTAAGTAAGTGGTCAGGTAAGTGCCTGCAGAAGCAAAAGGACAGATAGCATATTTGGTATGCTAATAGAAACCTATTTACTGGAGGAAGTGACAAAAACATCAATCAAATCAGAAAGGGCTATTAAGAACCGTTAACTCCCTTTCATATGAGCAATGATTTCCATTGGGAAGTAAATAAATATTCATGACAGGGAGCAGTGACAGAAATTTCACCAAAATTACACTCTGGCAAGGTTTCCACACTAGACAAATCTTTAGCAGAGACAGTTGGAAGAGCATGTTGGAAGGGGATTGAGTATTCAGAGAACCCTGCTCAAGTCCCAGAAAAATCTAATTCTGTATTCTCTTTTCCTTCCTTGGAAATCTGCTGTAGATGTTGTATTTCAATATCACCCATTAAGCTATCCAAAACTGAGATTTTTAAGGATTTAAAGACCATCTTAATGTCATTAGAAGGCCCCATCACCTCATGCTTGTTTTGGTATCTTCTCAAAAATATCTTTCTATTTTTCCAAAGATAAAAAATCTTGCAAAAATTAATAGCAGATCCTGATATCCCACACCATTTGAAAACAGGGTTTGAGCTTTTTATGCAGATAATTCTGCCTACAGAGCTCTGAATTTAATACACATTAAAAAAAGGTTATTAAGCATTTAAAATATCTCAGAACCAGTTTGGAAAACAAAGACTTGCTGGCTTTCTCTTTATTTATGTAAGAAAGAAAGAAATGTTTGACTCCTATTTTCTCCTTTTAGGACAACACATGGGAAGGTAAATTCTAGCTTTATATCCCTTCTCCACCTGTTCAGGAAAGGAGCATTTTTGTCCTTTTCTAAGAAGAAAAAAATCAATGCAAGTTAATAAATATAACAGCTCCCATTGCATTAGTGCATTAGTAATGTAGCCTGAAATGAAATAACCTACTTACAAATATGGCAGCCTTCCATGCCAAGTTTTAGCCTGGAGCAAATTTTTATGGTTAAGGTATGAACCTCTAAAATGATGACATGCTCTTAATACACTATCTTAAATATCTCCATCTTTACCATTTACTTTTTTTCTTTTTTTTATCAATTAAGGGATATTTTTCAGATATCTTTGCAGATTGATTGCTTGCAGGGAGTCAGCAGATAAGAATAAATACCTATGTCTTGTCTCAGTGCATGGAAGAAATTTTTGCATAGAGAATTGGAATATTTTGGCTGAGATATTGAGTGGAAAGAGGAAAAGGATACCCTGGCACATTTCCTTAAAAGCCATCTCCTCCTTTATCAAGGTTGCATGTCCAAATCACAGGAGGAAAACATTTCTTCGCTTCCTTATGCTGAGAGGGTTAGCAATTTGAGGAATGAAGATGATTCTTTTTTCTGTGAAGACTCACTGACCTTGTAAAGGGCCTTGGGGACATTTTGTTTTGTATTTTTTCCTTCCTAGTTACATCGTAGCGGTCCAGATGTAGGTCTCTAAGACTGGTACTGAAAAGGTGAAAACATCTGTAAAACTTACCTGTAAAATTTCATTTCATCATATTGCTGGTATATAGCAAGGTTCAGGGACTTGAAAAGGGCTAAGGCAAGATTAAGGAAAAAGGTGGTGATTTTTATAGACTGAAGGGGAAAAAAGTTCAACACCAAGGATCCAACACCATTTAGTCACTCAAGTTAGGCATCAAGAGTCACCTGAAATGTCCCTAAGAGAGCTTACAGAGATGACCAGTATGACAAAAAAACTATGGAAAGCCCAAGGTGGATTGACAGCTGAAGACTCAGGAGAAAAGCCAGGCTACCTCATGTCACAGCAGTCTCGTGCTCTGGCAGAGAAGTTTTGCTTGTAGGGTAGGATTCAGTTTGAGATCAGATCTTCTATACGTCAATGTCTGTTTACGTTCTCTATCTAAGCAAGGAACTCAGTCTAAATGTTAATATCTAGTACCATTTGAACTGTCTCTGTGTTGGAAGAACCAGCTGCTGTTCCAGAAGGGCTCAGGTCTCCCTTGGGTCCCATGTCACATCTGCCAGTCCCATGTGTATAGCACGGATGTCTTGAAAGGCACGGGATGCCTCTTTTCAGACAACTGACTCCTGTCCTACATGTCTGAGCTCTTTTTACAGTCTGTACAAGTAGAGTCTGTAGAAACTAGAGAGCTATTTCATTTACTCTAAAATGGAAATGCTGGGGAAAATTCAGTTGCCCAAAGAAAGGCACATTTCAGAGGTTCTCATGAATCTGAAACATCCTCACGGGGCTGGTAGACATGACATAGAAGTTTTGTGAAACCTATGGCCTCCTGAGGAAGCAAGTGGAATTAGATTAAATCCTTCACAGTATCTGTTATGACAGTATAAACCTATTTTTAGGTGTGAATCTCACCAAGAGCCTTCGAGTCAGTGATAGCCTAGATGCCATACCCTGTGGACACCATAGGGCATGGCTCACCTGCTCATTCATAAGCATCTCTTCACTTTTGAGGTCTCCTAGGCATGCTGAACATTGACAGAGGGTGACAGAAATTGCACGGAACCTATGGGAAACCCATATCCATCTACCACAGCTGCTTGAGTCCAAATTCTCAGGTAAATGCTGGAATATCTCAGGTAAATGCACACGTGTGTGTGGGCAGCTGATCCTGGTCCTAAATATATGCAGGCTGTTACGGACTTCTGGGGGGGGAGGGAAGGCAATTGAGAGGGGGGAGGCGTTTGTTTCTTTGTTGTTTTTTTGTTGTTGGGGTTTTTTTTAATATCTACAAGAATAAAGGCAAGGTAAGAGTAGGGGAACTGACTCTTAGTATCAAGAATCACCCTGAATACTGATTATATGCTAGGGAGACTATGTAACGGAAGTTCAAGAAAATCTCTGCCTCTCAGATGTGGAGGTGAAGAGACGTTAACTGCAGCACTTTCAGTGAAGTTGAAAATTACTCTAAGTGCATCTACCCATTTTAAAACTTCAGTCTCAAGTGTCTGCTTTATTTTTTGTGTGCATCCTAGGCAGCAATTGGCATTCACATGGGATATTTAGTCATGTTCAGCTGTGGCAACTGCACAAAACACTGCAAATCTGATTTGGATGACAGTCTAACACCGATTTTGCTGTAGTTTTGACACAGCATCGTCACATCTCAGTGAAAAACTGCACCATGATTTCAAGTCCTTAAAGGTATGAACCAAAGCACATGAATTTGCATAGAGTGGTACCATCAGCTCTGCCCCTAAAACTGGCATTATTTCCAAATTGACCCTCAATTTGCTGGTCATTAGCAAAATTACAGTCATAGTACAGTTACCAAATATATAATGTATCTGTATGTAATTACATTACTGCAGTTCATCTCATCTAATGGACAAACAGGCAGATTCAAGTGCTACCACTTGGCCTCCTTTGCATCCATTTCTGTTTTGTAAAAGGATATTGTATCAAACACTGTGTAATTGCTAAATCATTATTTGGAGGAAGGCACTCAGTCTCATGTCTGTTTGTTGTCCTTATCAATGTGCACTTTCAGGCAAGGGATAGAATTACTTGATGCTGGCTAAACATCAATACCATGTCACAAAACAGCATTTTTAATTGTGGTACTGCATTAAAGTAGCATAAAAAGTTCCACGTATTTCTTTGAATATAATATCATGAAAGATCTCAAAAATAAAGTGGTATTTTATGACATCACTAGTCATCTACAATTTCTTCATTCTAAAACCAATAATATGTGGGCTTTGGGGAATGAGAGCTGCTGTGTGATTCTGAAGGTTATGCCTAATGATTGTGGTTGCTAAATATTTCTGTTCTTTCCACACTGACAAGAGCTGACTCACTGGTCAAAGTCAGCCACATTTGCCCTTTGACCACTCTACAGTTCAGCCTTTTTTGTTATGGAAGCTGTGAGATGTGATTAGATTGTTGCTTCTCATAACATAAATAAAAAATGTACAGCTATCAAAACCCTTCATCTTCATTCAAAGGTCTGAAAAATATTATAGTTGCTGTCAGGTTTTAATAATGTAGATTTTTGGACCTTTCTTTTCAAATATCTACCTTTGAAAATATAAACAGATGTAGACCAACCTATCAGGGTTGAAGTTTATCTCAGTTTTTACAGACATGACAATAGACTTATGAATTGTATGTGCTTTTAAAGATCAGTATTTTCAGGACCTTTGGAAATAAAAGAAAAGGAAGTATTTAGAGTGAAACTATAAAAGCTGTCAGAGTTAAAGATATAAAATTAAATCTTCAATGTTGTAACAAGATCAAAAGGGACCAACCTGGTCAGAAAATATAACAACAAAAATTCAGTAATACTTGCCTATCTGATCATATTCAAATATATCTAAAAAACAGTGTGGAGAGATTCAATTGCATAGACAAGTCAATTAATAGCTACTTCTTGCATCCCTGAGTGCTGCCTGAGAACACTATCCATGTAAAAACCACTTATGTACCCCACAGATAAGAATTTGTGACTGTATTACATGGATGAGATCTATTTGGTTTTACAACCAAAGAGGTTATTCCCTGTCTGGATTTAGCCCAACCCAGAACAAATCTAATCTTTTTAATGGTTTGGTTATCAGAATTTATATTCCCAATATAACTTAAAATGCCACTTCATGATCTTTCTTGATGTTGGCTTAGGGAAACATTTTCTTTACAAGTGTTTACTCGCCAATGTTAATAACTGAAAAATGAATCATGTATTAGTCAAAACACAGGGTGAAGATAATTTCTGAATGTTCAGAGTACCTAGCTGTCCAGACTGTATTGGCTATAGCCCCTTTATGAGCTTCTTTAGGAAGCTAATACAACATTTCAGTGGTTTGGATCACTGGGTGCATCTGTAATTGTTCTTGTCCCCCTGAGTGGTAGAGGCAAGACTCAGCCACATGTTTCTGAGCAGGAATGTGTGGGCACCACTGGAGCTCAGCTTTCCAACCCGGCTCAACATCTCTGCTCCTGCCATAAGACAAAATCAGTCTGGAGAAGAACTGAAATATCCTACAGGAGAGACTGGGTGACCTTCAGTGTTGGAATACAAGAAATGGGCTGAAGTGGATTACTGTAGAAAAATGGAAGGTCGGATAACTAAGAACTAGTAACAAGAATGTGGATTATGAACTGGGAGCTTACAAATTAGAAATGACAGAGGAGAAAGAGCAGGCTATGTCAGTCAATCACAGAATACTTACGTATGTTTAAGCTGCAAAAAGCCAGTTCCTAGAGTATATCAGGGAAGGTATATCTATCAGATATAGGAAAATATTAATGTCATCATACACAATTCACATTTCACCTGGAATACTGTGTGTAGCTCTGTTTATTCAGGAAAGATAAATTCAGATGGGAAAAAAAGGTCTAGAGGAAGGCCAATAAAATAGTCATGGAAATGAGAAGGAGAGATCAGAGACTAAAGCTGTGATTGCATGTCCTCACGTCACTTCTCCCAGCAGCAGCCCAGCCATATGCTGTTCCTGACTGTGTATCACTGCCCACTCCTGTCTGAGGACTTGGATCCCCAGCCCCGCCAGCTTAGTTCCTTGGCGATTCACTGAGGGAAAAGAACAGGGTTAGGATGTCTAACATGGATGCAGCTCATGTACATGATTTAATTTGGGGGAGAGTTGAAAGATCTCTCCTATCCTTCTGAGCACTGAACTTTTGGAGTTGCCTTCTTATAGAAGGAGTGAGGGCATAATTTTTACTTTCCAAGGAGACAATGGTAGGATAACAATTAGCATTACATGGCACAGAGCCCTTAAAACCAGAGATGGACAGAGGACTCTCAGTGTGCCTTCCAGTCCCGTGTTCTTTTATGAGTTCCATACTTGTTTCTATGTATACAAAAGACTTCAGAGATTTATGTCATTTTTTATCTTTACTGCATTAAAAAAAAAAAAGAAAGTAATAGCACAGATCTAGAAGAGAAATATTCCTCCAAAGGAAGAAGAATGGATTCATAAAGCTTGGCAAATTACAGGCATTGACAAATTAACTCTCTGGCTAAGAGATCAATATCAAGATTGTGCTGCAACTTGGGCTCCATTCCATATGTCCCACAAAAGGCTAAATCCCCTGCTAAACCATTCCTTTTTATTGTCATTTTAAATAAATGAATGACAATTTTGTCATTCAGAGGACCTAGGAGTAGCTAATTGATATTTAGGTCTCCCCTTTTGTATCTCACACTGACCACATAAATGTGTGCAAGCATGTGGGTGTTTGTGTGCATGAAAAAGATGAATAAAGTTGAATAAGTATTTATTATTTTAATGGGAATAATCCCCATGGTGCACAATTGCTATTCTACTGAAAAGGCAACTGTTGTGTACTAGTTTATCTAAGAAATTTCAGTGACCACATTTATGAATGCAATGTAGAAAAAAACCAACATTTCAAGGAAAAAGTAGAAAGGGATTGAGTAATGGTGCATCAAACTTACCAGCGTTTGGCCCAGTATGTCCTCACTGGTTTTTCAGGCCAATCTTGGCTTGCCAGAAGGTATTCCATTCTTGTCCACATCAGAGTTTCCTAGCATATATACCTATATATTTTTGCACCAATGTAATTTCTCTGTTTCACTTGGCCAAGATATTCTACTACTATTGAAATAATGTCCATCATTAAAAAGCAAAGTTCTCCACAGATCGCACACCCTTAAGAGAAGAATCAGAAGTCACCATTTCAGGAAATGGGTAGAAAAAGAAGATCCATACTTGATAGTAGCCTTCAGATTCTTTGGCTGCTTGGTATTTTAAGATAGTCATAAACTCAGCCTCACTGGCCGGTTAAAGAGGAATATGGCTGCTTTGCAACACCAAAGCAGTGCAAAATGGATAGAGCACATCAGTGAAAATGGTCCCAGATGTCTTAAATAATAAAATAATATACTAAATGCTTTGCAGTGCTAATGTGCCTCGTGCATACAGATCTCAAGGCACCTTACAGACATTAATGAATTAAGTCCTGTAAAGTGGGTAAGTATTATCCATATTATGCCCAAGGGGAACCTGAGAAACAAAGATGTTAAGATGATGGTCCAGGAAGTCTGTGACAGGCGTGAGAATAGAACCCAGGTCTCCTGGTCCCCACTTCAGGGCCAGAGCAACAAAATGCTCTCTAAATTCATCTGTCAGTTATTTTTTTTTGAGTAAATTTAGTCCTTTTGAAATTGACAGCCCCAAACACTGAAGTACTCTATTAAACCACAGTGTAAGTACATCACCAGCATCGGCTGAGCACATCTTTTCCACACTGTCTCAGTAATAAGTGTCAAATGCACTTGTTTGGAGACTCTGCAGTGCACTTTTTGCATCCTGCCCATTCAGCTCTTAGATTTCTCAGTAGAGTTTATTGAACTACATTCAAGGTGGAGTTTGTTCAATGCGAGCTGGTAATAACAGCTAGTGACAAATTGTTATTCAAACTAAAGACTGAGAGTAATGCATTGCCACTTTTGTATGCTGTCCAGCCCACATTTAGCAGGGCAGATTTTTGCTCAAAAATCATATGTCAAATGCCTTAAAACTCACTAATATTATTAAGAAACTGGACAGCGGAGTTTATTTCTATCATCAAAACTTTGAACTATATCACAACTGGAAACTAAATTAATGCCAGTTTTACTAACACTATCACAGAATCATTCAGGCATGAAGAGATCTCAGGATGTCTCTCGTCCAAGCACCTGCTGTTAGCCTACATCGCTTCCAGGGCACAATGCTAGCTCAAGTTTAGCCCCCTTGCTCAGCAGAAACCTCAGCAATGGGGTAGGTAGTGGTAGAAGCTCTACTTGATGCATATTGACAGTTTCAAATCCATTGTGTTTCTGCACAACATTTGTATGTTCTCCTGTGCACCCTGTCCTCACTAACCCTGCCTGTCATACTGCCTTTTGCATTGGAATTCAATTAGGAGTTCCAAGATCAGCCAAGGCAGTCTCATGATACATCCACCAGCTTTCCTGGGCATGTGAGTGGCCCATTCTTGAGCTTGAAGATGGTTGCCCTTAAAGACATGCCAGCTTTCCTAAGCTCCTTTTTCCCTTAATGCTGTCTCCTATAGAATGTCACCTATTGCTTTTTTGACAAAACCAAGGTCTAGCCACTCTGAGCCCATGGTCTGTACTCTGCTACTTGCCTTCCTTGCTCCCTTTAAGATGTGGTAGAACATTGTTTAATAGTAGCTACACCCAAGACTACCACTGATTGTCATATCCCCTACCGGTTATTCCAGCAGGGCAGCACTTCACTTAGCATCTGTGTTAAATTGTCTCCAGAAACCTCTTGGATTACTTCTCTTCTACTCGTAAGTTTCTGCAAGTCAAGTGATTAGGGTTCCTGAGTTTTCTGGGAGGCATTTTATAGATACATTGGAGATGAGGCAAGTAGTGTCCCAACCTAACAGCGCAGACCTGGTGATTTGGAACTTGAATTTATAACCCTCCTTCTCAAAACCAATTCTAATTAGAAATACAGTAATTTTTAAAATGAGATTAATTAACTAATGGCACCATTTCTTCAGAGGTGTTGCTGACACATTATCATTCAAAAGCTTTACATTTAAAATAGATACTTTCTGAAAAAATCATTAGCTATCAAAAACTTACAAGTTTGACGTAAAAGCCACTTGGAAAAATTTTAAAGCATCTATTGTGTCAGAGAAGCTTGCTTCAGATTAAAAGTTTATAAGTATGTCTCACTATCTGGAAAACCCACTCAACTTACACATAAGCCACAAGGCACTCACAAGAAAAATTAGTCTTTGCTGAGCTGGGTTGGATTAAAATCAGTGACCTATAGGTAGAAAGCTTTGTACATCATTAGTGATTCCCCAGGGCAGCCCGGTAAACACTAATGTTATGCCTTCTAGAATGAAGCTTGTTTTCTGGAAAGATAAGCTTATTAATTCATTTTTTGACCTTTATTGAGCACTCAGGCAAGGTTGTCCACCCTCTGGACATAAAGATAATATCCGCTGCATACATTGCTCTCAATGCCACACACATTCTACAATTAAATATTTCAACCTCTTCTTAAACAATACACTTCCATTAAGTAGTAAACAAGCATTGCAAAAATAAAATTAGCCTAGATTGCTTCCAGGGTATGTATCACAAATTATAAGTTCAGTCAATTTTGCAAGGAATTTGTATTAATTTTGGGGGGGAAGGCGGGGGTGTTGTACATAGGCACACCAAAACATTCCTGCAGTCATAGAAGATTTTACATTTTCAATCTTGAGAGGCACCGTAACTGCATGGAGAGTTGGGAAAGAGAACAGCAGCCTGCTGTGCTTTCTCAGGAACCATCACTTCCTAGAAAAATTCCCAGACTCTGGATCTTGGTTCTTCTTGTTGCTAAACCACCAGAACAGATTTTTCTGTGGTTTTGGCCCAGGGCGAACAACTTTCTTTCAGACATTCCCAGGCATAATTTAGGAGCTAGCAAGCACCAAGGACCATGATTAAGTGGTAGCAATTCACATGTGGCTACCCTGGAGGGTAAGGATTTTAACAACATAGATGCCACCCATTCCTTGTCAATTAGTCTTGGTGCCAGAGAGTAGTCCTAAAAATACTTAAAGTTTACCATTTTAGATCTGGTCTTGCAAAGATATAACACAGACTTCTCTTTTAAGGTTGCTGGAGTATTTATTAGGCAGCAGAATGAATTTGGGACATTTTTGTTTTCTTTGGAAGCAAACTGAGGACTAAGGATTGTAGATTTCACAGGCAAGCTTGATCATTTATAAGAATAAAACTCGAAGATTTGGATTTAAAACCATAAGTGCTCATGGTGCTTCTTTAGGCACCATGGTCCAATCTGTTAACAGAAAGCTATGTAAACAGTGTGTGTTAAGAAAGCACATTAAATGATTTATTCCATTTGACATTAGTTGCAGTACAGTAAACAGCATGTGAGTCTGCTATAGTACAAGATGCACTCTGTTTGTGGATTTAATTCAGTGACATTATCAAACTGTTGTTTTTCATATTTGTCAAATGTGTGAGCAATAGTTACCTAGAAAATATTTAATAATAAAGATTATGGAGGACATAGAAATGAGTAAAAAAAATCTCTTGGCTTGGACCTCAGTGCAAGTCAACCTTGTGTGTAAGTTAAGGGATGAGAAAGAGGCATTTTCATTCAGAATCAATTGTCACAAATGATCCCACAGTCATGGCCAAAATCACACTACTCACAACAAGTTAAAAATACCTGGCTATTCTTTTAAGTGCCTATCATTTTAGTATTTTAGGGGGAAAAAAAAGTGTTCAAGTTCAATATGAGGAAGGAAGACTCCATCTTACTACAGCCTCTTCTGTGCCCTAATTTCTTCTCGTCAGTCTCCTATGACCATGTCCCATAGCACCTTCCATGCCCATTTTGGTGCCTCTGCTCCTTAAATGTTTCTTTCCTTCACTCTTCAGCATTCCTGTTTTCCCTTATCATTTCTCTACACGCTCTTTTGTGTCATCCTTCTTTGTACTTAAGTCCAAGATTCAGTAACAGATCTTCTCCCTCTTCCTCCTTTTACCTTGAAACAAAATGTTGATTTATACAAGCTGAGAAACTAGGCTCAGAACTTTAAAATTGTTCCTGTAATTTTTTCCTTTGAAATTATGTATAACACATGATGCAAAATTCCAGGGAGACGGGCTGGTACTGGTCAACATGAGGTGTAGGTAGTGAAATTGGTCTTGGACAGGAGGATAATTTCTGTCATAGTTTCTCACAGTGACTGCAGTTTCATAATACATAGCTGGCTCCAGAAGTAAATGTCAGAAAAATAATTCTATGACTATTTGCAAAATTACAAACAGTTTAAATTGATTTCGTATAGACACACACTTCTTATATGTTCATGGAAACCAAATATGATTTAACAAGACTAATGCAGGTTTGCCTGTGTTAATGCTTGAGGAAGAAGAGGTTTAAGCTAATATTAAGGATGCGAACATTTAAAGCATGCAGATTATTCTCTGCAGTTACTGTGTCAGGTGCCATAGACTGGTAAATGCAGAATTAGTAAACTGGCAAATGGAATACATTGATTGCTTTTACATAACATAATACAACTTAAAACAAATGGTCAGTGTCCTCATAAATCTTTGCTAGTGCTTTTCCACAAAGGCAATTAAATAATATAACAGCACCCTTCACTGCTACAGGCATGCAGTCACGAGCAACGGCTTCGTGATAAAAGAACATCACATTTTAATTCTTCAGACAGACACTAATTTTTAGTGGTCTACTTTCCTGTAAGAATGACACTTTGAACAAGTTAGTAGCAAGACCAAAAATGGAAAGTTTTCAGAAGTTTTTAGTCATTCATACTTGATGAGAGATTCAAAATCCTAGTGTTATTTTCAAGCCATCCTTTTGTATCTAGGACACAGCAGCCAACAGAGGGAAATATTGCCATGATCAGTCTGTGCCATGAAACACAATTTGATTTGAGTCATGAACTCACCAAAAACCTTTCCTAGATACTTCAAAAAGACCTTTCAAATCACCTAGGATATTGAGCAAGTTGAAAAATGTATCTTTGAAGAAACTGCAACACAAATATTCCAAAAGAAAAAAATTAAGCAATGTCCACAAATAAAATGAGTTGCTGAAAAATCATTTGCTTAATTCTAATTAACACTGTTTCCATCAGCTTATATACAGCTGGGTAGGTAGGGAATTATATTGATGCAGACAGGATTCATGCTTTCAGTAAGAAAGTATTCCTGTACCGTTAGCTAAAAATAAAAAGAGACATTCCTTTGTTTAGTTCTGGTTATTTCTCTATCAGAAATACACTGGAATAAGGAAAGTTGTTTTTACCATAGCACTGAGGCAGAAAGACTGCAAAAATGTAAGGAAAGTGTTCTCTGATCTTCATGTACATCAATTGCATGCAATAAATTCCCTGCTGTTTGAGCACAGACAGAATCTCAAATGCACATATACTTTTGCTATTAGAAAGTATAAACCAAATAGTGATAAACAGTGACTATTCGTTGTTTAGATTTATTTTCTGAGTAATATAACTGGGTGGGAAAAAAAACAACCTAGTATTGAAGGATGTATCATTTTTAATCTCAGTGCTTTGGCTACTGCCAACATGAGAGAGTGTCATATTGCAATAATTCAAGGATCTCTCTATTAGCCTTTAAAGTAAATGAAGCTGTTACAATGGAAAATGTTAGGAACAGTCTCTAATTCTCCTCAGGTATGGGACTTAAATTTATTTTAAGAAGAAATTAAAGGTAAGCTGTATTTAACTTAAATGCATTAATCTTTTTAGCCATTATTGTTTGATACACTGTCCAGTTGTGGGGACTCTTTCTTTTCAATGCCTGCAATAAGAATTGCTGTTTCTTCCTTCTGAAGCTGAGATGTATTAGCAGCAGCATATTACAACCGCGAGCCACTACTCAACTTTGGGAAGTGATATTCTCTAATTGCTCACATCCAGCACTTACATGTACACGGTACTCAGAAAGGGTTAAGTATCTGAATCCTCTGGAAAAGTGTTTCCTAAAGAACAATAGAAAAATCATTAGTGTGTTAACTGAAACAATACCATACTTTTCTCTCTATTGTTTAACCTTTTGTCCACGTTACAAATATCTCAGTGTAGTTCTTATCATTGACCTTGAGGGACTGTAGCTTTATCAGTGCTTCCGTTTAGATCACAGATGACCTTCAGCTGATATCATTGAGCCCTGACCTGCCTCAGTGATCTGCTCGCACAGAATACATATGCTGAACAGTGCTGGTGTGTGCAGTAGGGGTAAGTGAATTATTTACAAAAATTTGAGTTGACACCTTTTATCAAATGTGGAAAGATGAAGACAAAACAGCTGCTATTGCTGTCGTAAGCAATCTGCTGGTGATTGAATAAAAGTGTCAAGAAAATGGCTGCTTGATGGCCTTTTGTTCTCTCTCATCCAGCTTGATGTTAGTTTGAGCTGTCAGTTAGGAATCACGGCACAGTGATTTATCAATAGGCTGAGTGACCTTCCCGTGCAGCCGGCGCTACCGTGGGCAGACAGCACCCTCTGCTGCGGGCGGCGCTCCCGACGGCCGGCACCTCTTCCCAGCGGGAACGGGAATCCGAAATCATAGTCGCCTTCTCTTCTCTTTTTCTTTCTTTTTTTTTTTTTTCCCCCCTCTTCTTAATTTTCTGCCTGTGTTTCGTTTTTATCATCTCTCGAAAGCTTTGCTGTGAATGCTTAAAAAAAACTTAAAAAGCGCTACAAACTGCACTACGGATTCCCAGGCTTTCTTCCTAACAAAAAGGAAAGTACCAAGTGAATCAGTCATTGCTATTCGGGCAAAACGAACTTGCTGCAATTAGACAATGGGACGGGGAAAGGCTGCGGCTCTCGGACAAGGCCACTTTGTGACGCGTACTTAAAACGCGGCGGCTATCTCGCACCAGATAATTCCCGCGTTACTCGCATTTATTCCAAAGCTCCGAATTTTAAAGCTGTATTTGCTCACAAATAATGTCAAGCAATAAAGTACTGATTCTCGCGAAGTCACACGTTGTTGAACTTCCCTGACTAAAGAGGCTCTCGGGGTGCTTCACGCGATACGCTTCTCTGCAACAAGCTGGTCCCCTTTCCACCCAGCGCGCCAGCTGGGAGCATCTTTCTCCTCTCACCGACCTCCCAGCGGCAGCTGTTCCCAGCGGGGGTTTTGAACTTTTAGCACATCAGCCTGTGCTGGGTCTCNGGGTCCGGCTGCGGGGTCCGGCCACGGGCAGCCTGCGCGCAGCCAGACCTGGCGCCGTCCGCCTGCCGCTGCTGCCAGACCCCACGATTCCTGCAGCTGGAGGGTGCTTTACACCTATGATTAATATTATCTAATAATGATTATTAGCAGCTTTCAAAGACATTCTCATAACAAATTGCTTTCTGGACCAATTCTCTCTCTTCCAGCTTCTTTTCACGTGTTTCTGTTAAGATTAAATTCACAGAATATTCTGAGTTGGAAGGGACACTAAATAATCTTCCTTTCTCGCACTTTGTGGGACTGATATTCTCGTCCTGCACAGGTCAGTATAAGTTCCTTCCTTCGTTTCTGGAGAAGTGATTTTTACTGCAGTTATCAGCTGAAACAGCAATTGTTGATACTCGATATTTTTTTAAAATTATTACTAAGGCTAAAGTAATGAGTGATATTTTTTATTGAGGACTCCATTTTTCCCAGGCACACACATGCACACACAACACACAAGTTGCCCTTGTTTTTTCCTAGTAGTGGATTAAAAAGGGAACTAGTGACTCATAAGGACTAGTGTATATTTTCTCTATACATGCAGGGTTTAAAAGTAATTCTGTGAAAAAAGTTTTCTTTAAAAACTGCTGTGATAAAACAATGATTAAACACCCCAGCATCTGTCACTGTTGAGAAACAACTTTTTTGATTTTTCTGTCTTTTGTTAGTTTTGCACAGCAGGGTCCTTTCTGTTTTGTGGGGTTTTTTGTTTGCTTGTTTTGTTTTGTTTTTTTTTTTTTAATTAAATAATTTATTTAATTGCTTCGTTTTAGGACCCAGAAGTTAAACCTGGTCACAGACAGAGAGTCTGGTTCAGTACTGTAGCTGAAGTTCAGTGAAGTTTTGTGAGTTTTGTGCGTATTCATCCATGCCAGTTCCTGTGGTTAGATCCATGCAGCAAGAAACTGTCACTGACACAAGGACTCAGACTCTGGGGGAGGCACCCAAGAAATTTCATTTGGTCAAAGAAAGAGATCATTTTGGTGGCACACAGATGACCAGTTGGCTTATGAGAAGAATACAGTTCAAAGGATATCCATTTTGTGTCCTAAATTGATGGGGTGCTAGAAAGACAAGAAATACTTTATTTACAAGACATGAATTTCTAGGTCTCTGTCCAAGGCAAGTGTAGTCAGTGGTTGAATAAGGGGTTCACATTCATGTAATTTTTATCAATGCTTTTCTGAAAAAAAAAAAAAAACACCAAACCCTTTTTTCCTTTCATTTTTCATAGCAGGTTCACTCATTTTCCCTGCCTTGGTTTCACGGGCATGGTTTCCTTTCCATTACTTTCGAGTTAGAGCCTATGCTCTGAAATAGTACAGTTAGCCACCGCTAATCTGGCAGAAGTCAGATTAATTAAATCAGAATAATGGCCAATGTTTTCCAGGGAGACAATGTGTCCTGGTTGAAGCAGTCTTTGTGCTCACAACATGGCTACCACCTCGGTGCTGAGAAACACCTTGCTGGCTTGGATGAAGGTTACCGAACTGCAAGTTGTGCGTAGGTCTTAAAAGCAAAGTTCTTTAGATCATGAGAGCCTGTAATAGGACATAAATGGACATTTCATCTATAAAATGCCTGCTCATACACAGTTTTCACACCATAGCTAATGCATCAAAACCTGAAATGGGTTCTATGTGACAATTTATTTCCCTGGTTACAGAAAATAATGTCTTGTAATATCAGTAGATTTTCTGTAGTACTTACGTGTTCTATTAAGATGTCTTGCCAACCTGTACTGTGAGCTTTATTATCAGTTTATATTATTTCAATAAAAACTGTTATTATGGTTTGTATTTTCTTGTGTTCAAATGTTTATTCATTTAATTTTCTTGTTGCTTATGTGCTCACTTTATTTCTCTCAAAGTTAATAGCTGGAAAAAAAACGTGTGTTGAATGCTCTAGTTAGAAAAGTCAGCGAAAGTACAGAGGGCATGCCTTTGGTGTTTGGGATCATTTTCAATAGGGATAGTGTTTATATTTCTAATGAAGATATTGGTTATTTGCATAAAACAGACATAGCATATTTCATTGAAGGATGTGAAATAATTTTGAAAGCATTCAATGAGCACAGCTTCCTGAGGAGATGAGGACTTTTTAGATGTCACAGTGGTTCCATCTATTAAGAAGGCTACTCAGAACTTCTCCAATCAAGACACTGTTTTGCTTGTAAGAGTAAAATGAATTTTTAGGGTGAAAATTTTGGTGCCAAGCATCTTCTTCTCACCCTTGCTGTGTTTTATTCCTCCCCTTTCAAGACTCACATCTTCCACATGCAGAGGTACATTTCTAGGGCTGTGGGGAAACTCTTCCATTGTCTTTGGGATATTTCTCCACTGGGCTGAGGAACCACATGAAACTTCCCATTATCTCTTGCAGTCTGAGTCTGTTGTTCATGACTGTAAGACACAGCCTGCAGGACATGGTACAGCAATGTAGAAGAGGGGTGAAGGGAGGACTGTTTCAAGCACAGTCCCAAACAGACATTTCTGGGGGTATTTACAGAGCAATCAAAGTCCAGTTTACCACTGCAGTGGGGATTTTCACCCCCAGTAAGCCTACCTCAAATTCGAGTGAATTTCAAATCTCTGAAACTATGTAAAAAATGCCTTTAAGAGACTAAGATTTGTCAGATTAATTCCTGACAGATTCTATCTATGTTAGACAAGTCCCATCATAGCTGAAAATGGTTTTTCTTGCAACTGGAACTGGAATACAAGCTATCTAAATGCAGGTATCTACACTGCAGCTATCCCTGTGTAAATAAGTCTGTTGGAAGGAAATAAGGAGACATATGGGATAAGGACCACGTGAAAAAATATTTGGAGGGGAACTGAGTGGATCTGGAGACAGAGATGCTGGGCAGGCAGCTTGGGAAAAGAGTTTCAACAAGAAGCTGGATGGTGAAAAAATGGGATTCACTCATCTGTTGTTGAAAATCCTCAGGGAAAGAGACTGAGCATGATTTGTGGAGAAAATGGAGAGCTGGTGTTAAAATTAAGTGGAAAAGTGCAGCTTTGAAGAAGGGGATAACTTAAACAAACAGTTTGTGCTCAGAAGTACAGTCATCTTAGAGAGTGTCAGGAAGCCCAATACTCCCAGGTCTGCTGAGAGCCAATATCTGTGTAAACCACCACACTGCCCCCGCAAGACATATGCATTGTGAAACTATCTTTATTTGTATGCCCCACATAATTCACAATGTATTCAGTGAAGAGGATGAACCTGCTGCGCTAACAAGACAAACACAGTAATCTGGTATTCCTACCCATTAACTCAAGTGGCTAATGTTTTTGTGATTGATGTCCACCATCCAGAAAGCACTACTGATGGCTGTTCATATGACATAAAATGACATTTGTGGATGGGGTTTTTTTTTCAGTTTACTGTCTTAGAAATAAACCAAAATGTGGTGAAAGAACTTTACAGAATTCTGTCACTCAAAAACTGTGAAACATCAAACATAAGGTTACCTCTGAGAACTCTAATTTGCCCCTGCATTTTAAGTAGTCTTTAAATGGGCATCATCACAATCTATTTTTTTCCCTTGTTTCATTCAGTTCATATTAAGGTTAATGTTCAGTCAAACAAATAGGTATTCAATACTGTTGCCTCCTCACTGTTCAGCATATGGCCCAAGGTCTTGCTGCACACCATTCAAATCCTACTCTGAACACAGAATTATTTGTTTCCCCAAGGGCTTCTTTATAAAACTTACCTAAATATTTCTTAGAAAGTAATGAGTTAACTTTCTTAACACCTCTGGGAGATTCCCAGTTTACAGTTGAGAATAATGGCTCAAAGGATGTGGGGCCCAAAGTATTCACCAGTTTGCGATGTTCAGTTTAAGAACAACAGAACCAAGTATTTATGAGCATGTAGTATTCTACAATAAAATTACAATTTACCTCAATTTCAGTTGCAAGGGCTTATTGCTTCTGTAAACCAGACTCCAGACACCCATAACACAAGAAACACACAATTATTGACCACCTGTTCAGTGACTTGCCAAGCATCCCACAGGAATTCCCTGACAGATGCACAGATAGGGTAAAATTCCCTATGGTTGCATTCAGCTCCCTTAACCATGACACCTTCTTTCCTTTTTTTGCAATCTCTTATCTTGGCCACTATGCATGGGATTGTTTCATCAAATTTCAACCACCTAAAAGCTGGCCCTGAGCTGGTTGTCATGCCTCTCTGTTGACAACAGGGAGATTGGCTGAATCACTAAACTTCAGTAAGCATAAATGGCATGGGAGAGTAGGTGTTCATCTTTTCCCACTGACTACAGAGAGATTCCAGACTAGCTTGAGAATAAGCACCCCGCATTTAGAAGGCTAATTTATGGTTAAATAAATCCTTCCCAGTATTAATTTATTTTCTGTAAGAAAATAAATATACAGCACCATTCTTCACAAAAATCTGATAAATACCCGGTGCCCAGGTTCACTCTTTTAACTAAATACAGCAAAAGTTATGAAGATGGAGCATATAAATAAAAATAGTCTCATAACCCATATGTCCAGTCAGGGTAAATTAAACCATAATCCCAGCTTTATATCAGTCTATACAGCTTCTGAAAGTAGTTTAGTCACATTCTTTCAGCATCCGTTCAGCATTGCAAGTAAAACCCTGCTTAACTCAGGCAGGGCATGTCCTTGTCTCAGTCCTCTTTGTTATTTCTTATGCACATTACTGCCTGTATTACCACATTTTGTGATAACATGTTCCATGTTTTAACAGAGGGTGAAATTTTCAATCCACAGAGAATCAGTTCAAATTCAAAACCCAGGTCCAATTCTTTGCTAAAGGCTATGTGATCAGCAACCCTTAGATAAAATAGGATCACTGAGCTTGGATCCAAATTTTGGGGGAGTCTAGCAAATCAATTCTATCATAAATGACTATATTCTCTATCTAACTAATGGAGAGAAACAGATGGTTTTAAAGACCTCCATAAAGTAACTCTGCCTACCTAAATCTAGGCATCTGGATCTTACCCCTGGAGTATGACTCTTAGAATAACAAAAAGCAAAGTACTTGATCCATCCTCTCCAAGTAAAAATCATATTGAACCTATGATCTTGACAAAACACTGAAATGTGCCAATAAATTCTGATACATTGGAAAAGCTGCCTCAAGATGCCATAAAATGCCAACAAAGTCACAAAAATCAGTAGAGAAGCCACCCTTGATAAGAGATTACAGCTGAATATTTGGAATGAAAGAGCTATCCAACCTGAACAAAAGTAAATGTGTACTGCTTATTTGTCATTACCACTCCTCTACATGGATTTTGCATCTTCGACAATTTACAGTTGCTGTATCAAGTATCTTACCCAGCTTCACGTATTGCCTTTGTAATTTTACTGATATGAAACGATAGGGTGCTCTACAACAGCAAGATCTTAGAGCACTGGCACAGATGTAGCAGAAAAACAAGGTTAGTTCTGCTGGTTTGAACACCTGGTGCATCTCCAGATATCCACAACCAAGTGCACAACAACCAGGTGCACAATATCAACTACGCACCTGAGGTGTATTAACTGTAGAAAGTGGTAGACTGCAGCTGCTGCCGTCTCTTGTGGCAAAGAATGTGTATCCCCAAAATAAGAATAATTGAGCAGAGCAAAAAAGGTAGGAATGCTGGTATAGTGTTCAGAGTGGATTCCAGCTGAGTATGTGCAAACGCAATGCACAGAAAAACTCATCAATTTCTCACTGATGAATCCCCCAGGCTGACTCTTCATACATCAGATCTGTGCAAAACTTCATCAAATGCAGGAAGAGAGACAGGTAGGTCTTGTCAGGATTTACAAAAGACACAGGAATACAGCTCATATCCCATACAGCATTGTCTCTGTGTGCTCCATTTATTTTTTCTAAGATGTTGTTCAAAAAGGTGCAGCCAGAGTCATCCATTTCATGGGTTAAAAAAGTTAATCTTTTCCTAACTACAATATTTTTTATTTCACATTGTCTTCAATCTCTGTGTCTTCAGTGTGCAGGGGTAGTTGTCTGCCCTAAATCTCATGTACGTATGCATCATGACTTCTTCATAAAAAGAATGTAGAATGTTGAATAATATGTAAATTTTATGTTGTAATGAATTGGGTCCTAAGATCTTTAAAGGTCAGACACCTGATATAATACATCATGTTCTTTAATATCAACTACAAAATAACCGTAATAAATTTTGCCACTACCATATCCTCACACGCTGTTACCCACAAAGAAGCACCAAAGGAAACGTGTCATTTGTCAAAACATGTAGGGAAGGTGACGTGTGTACAAGTAATTTTAAAAGTATTGCTAAGGTTAGGCATAGCTATACAAGTTACAAGGTTGACTTTTGAGGGAAGTAACATATTGTCAATGAGCCTGTTGCTTAAATTCCCTAAAATATTCATAAAGCCACAAGGCTATTTCTTTTACAGTGAATTCACATCTAATGAAATTCCTGTGAATTAAAACTAGGTAGCAGAAGTAGCATGCGGCAAATTGAAATTATTGCTGTTGATGTAGAGTTAACAAAATAAGAAGCTGTAACTAGCAAAACCAGTAAGCTGTAACTAGCAAAACCAGTAAGCTGTAACTATCAAAATCAGTTCATTTTGTCGCAAATTCAGTAAAGCTTGTAAGACCACTCTTTAGGCCCAAAAGTTAAACATGTTTAAATACCTCGTTGATCAGAAAAGTCATAGACGTATGTTTCAATTTAAGCACATCCTTAAATGTTTAATGTAAGAGGTACTGAGTGGTTAAGCTCAATAGGCATTTCCTTAGCAGACTATATCCTAGCAATATTAAAGCTAACGGGAGGAGAGATGGACAAAAATGTGAAGTATACACCAGAATTTGCATACTGTGATGATGGTACCCAAGACTTCTTGGGCACACCACAGTGTCAAAAAGGATAGGACAGGCACGAAAAAAAGTATGCTGCTCTCTGAAAAAGTTTGACAAAAATAGTGTGTGAGATAATTTACTGCTTCTTCACAGTCTGCACAGGTAGACAGCAAAGCCAAGGACAAGCAGTACAAATATTCACTGCATTCCTCTCTCGCCCAATTTGTGCCTACATTCCTGTCTTTGAAATGTGAAGGCAGTGAACCAGTTACAAGCTATGTGAGTGGTGAAATCACCAAACTGTACTTTATAGAAATAATAAAAAATAGGAAGTGTCCCTGACCTTCTCAAAGATAGCAAAAGGAAAGTCAGGATCATGTCAGCACAAGAAAAGATGTGTTCAGCCATAGGTAATGCCACAGAAGAGGTTTTGACACTCAACTAGAAGGAACTTTCTAAGTCAATAAATGGTTTGCTGCTATACTATCTTCACCATCCTGTAATTCTAACAACGTGGCACTCATTCCTGGTCTTCTGGTATGTTCTTCTGGTATGTATGGGTGATCTTTCTCCCACTGACACGGGGTAAGATTGAGCCAGATTTTGCATCACATTCACTCATTTACATTTCACCACATCCAATGTGGTATCTACTTGAGAGCTAGGTGTCCAAGTTCCAATCATAGTCAGCAGAAAGATCCAGAGTTTGATTCATTTACATATGTGGCAGCTTCTGCTGCCACCTGAATCACTCTGGAGCATCCCAGTGAACCTCATGCTGCTATTTCAGAAGGTCTCACCTCAAACGGAGCTGGGGCATGTATTCATGAGGCATGAATGGTGCAACTGACTATACTGTGAACTTTAACACCTCATGCACAGATGTCTGCAATGTAGACTTACACATCTAGATAACAGTCTCGAGGTGACTCCCACATTTGCTATTCCTTTGATAAGACCTAGTTAGCCAAGATCAAACTGTCCATCACTTATAAATAATGGCCTCCAAACAGACTGTTTGTTGCTGGGAACATCTAGAAGTCCACATTCCAGTCAGGAGTGGTGAATGAAGAGACGTGATATCAGCCCTAATGAACAATTGCTTTCTCATTAAGCAAAAATGATGGCAATCTCTTGAACAGCTAAAGCTAGGAGGAACGAATGTAATTCTTAATCTTATGCATTTCTTTGTTGTCACTCCTACTGTTATAACTGATATTATTTCTCTGCTTCTATGGAGTTATAGTCTTGCTCAATGGCAGAAAAATAATCCCAGAAGAGAAAGCCCCTCTAAACAGAAAGCATAGAAGGAAGGTTCCTTTGGCCCTCTTGCAGCAGGAACAGATAGCTTGAACAGAAACAGCATGAGAAACAGGGAAAAATCAATGAGATTTCACAGTCTGTATATTAGGCAGATTATACTTACCTATCTTGTAAAAGTCTTTGGAAAATTACTGTTCAAGCCTGTGCAACATTTTACAGGAGATGAAATGTGCAAATTGTTACTTTTATACATATTTCCTAAGATAGAGTCTTCCTTTGATACTTGCACATAACCATCATGTATTAAAGAAATAAGAGATTCCCCATTAGTGTAAAACAGATGTATAATACAGGGTTAGCACCTGAAGACTATAATTCTAATTTTTCCATTTCATAAAGAAGACTTAATTCATAAATGTTAATGACACTGGGGAGTAACCGTCTTTTCCCTGGAGAAAGATTAGACCTTATGTCATATTGTATACTGTTGGACTCAGTTTCAACTTGAGTTTTATTGTCATGTACATTTGATGATTTTTTTAGAGTTGATTATATTCCACTTATGGAGAACATTTTCACTTACTTGAAAATTTTGTATTACAATATACATGACATAAACATAAATTTTTAACCAATACCATTTCTGTTAAGGCATTGCAGTTGACTCTCAAAGAGTATATGTCTACAATATATTTTTTTACTCACTAGTGTTGTTTACCACAATGTGTGATGCGCAATCTTCTAAAACTGTTTCTTAGATTTTAAATTAATTCTAATATAGGTTTATCAGTTCCTTGTTATGGTGCAGAACTTATATTAAATTCTGTGATCCATAAAACCTTTTTTTTGAATGACACATAGTTTAGTTTTTCATTTAGAGGCTATAAAAGTGTTCACAAAAGTTATGTTGGAAAAAAAATGATTGAAAGTGCTAAAACACTGTACAGAATATAAAATCCTTTCATAGACTTTTTATGACACATGAAACATGAGTCTTAAAGGTTTAATGTTACTGACTTTTATACAAGGCTTTTTAATTCTTGATTCCAGTTATGGTTCTGCAAATGAACTGTGACATTAAAAAGAATCAGGCTGGAACTGCCTTAGCTCTCTCTCTAGATGAGTTTCTCCTGGCCATGAAGGGTTCACATAATCTGCCCCACCCTGCCCACATCTGGTTAGCACTAACTTGCTACAGCAGCAGCCAAGTGTAAATCCTGCACTGCATTAAATCTGCCTGACACAACGCATCCTACTCAAATTTGTCATTTAGCTTAGGTGGGCTTATAAATTGTTAAAAAGAGTGAAGTGTTACTTAATTTCCCTTTCTCTTAATATTTAATAGTGTGCTACAACAATTGTGCACGTGATTTAATTGACTGAATAGAGAACCAGCACTGATATGTACTCCAAATCAAGAGAGACAAAACCAGTTATTCCATTATTTGCATAGGAGTGAAGAAGCTCATTCTGTGGGGACCAGTGGAGGAACAGGTTCTTAAACCTTCTAACAGGTAAAGGAAGCTAAGTATTTGCACACAGGCCACTCTCCCACCTCAGTAGATTTTTCAGACCCTCCGAAGGAGTTTTGTCACACATTTTTCTGAGAACTTCTATGGGTAGATCTGGCACTGGAAGACAATTATATTTGATATACCCCCAGCCAACTGTAGGCCTGAGCAGATTGGAGGGGTTCCCCAGCACACTAAGTGACCTGCGATACATATATCACTTTAGGGACTGCTAATGGCAGAAGGAACTGCAGTCTTACTCTCTTTCAACACAGTTCTGCACAGATACCTCGGATAATCCCATTCTGCCTGAAAAGCAGATCAGCTCCATTGGCCCAAGGATTTAAGAAGGGCTGAGAGTGACTGAACCCGGGTTTTGTTTGACCTGGACATTTGCAGCTGACTGGTTCAACAGGTATATCTGAGCAAGTTTTCTATACAGTCAACAGAAAGAAAAGCGTGTGACTAATCCCATCCTGAAATAAGTATCTTACACCATTAGAATGCCTATTTCTCTCCACTGAGTACAGAAGCAGCTAGGATGACAAGGTCAGGTGTAGATTTACATATTGGTACATGAAATGGATCTTGGCCTTCGAGTCACTTCAACCTGACAGTAACCAGCTGACAGAATAGTGTAGTAGGAGACTGTGCCCATGCAAGGGCTGAGTCTTACAATTATTCCATACTGTTTGCATCTCTACAGCTAAAATCCCTTTGCCTCAAACACAATATCCCTGTCTTTACTTCTTACTGAGAAGAGCCCTTCGTTCATGCAGAACTCTGCCCAGCTATCATTAGAGATAGAGAACAAGTTGGCATGGCTCCTTATTTGCACAAGTGGACAAGGAGGGTGCTTCCAAATTGTGCTTAAGCCCAAGGCCCAAACGTCTTTAGTTTACTTGTGCAGATACAATCAAAAGTTGCAGGTGAAGAGAGATAAGATTATTCTAGGTTCTTCCTTCATTATTGTGTATATAATACAATATATACAATATATAATGCAATTCCAGACAACACAGAAGATTAGGACTGAGTTTTTAAGGACAGTGCTCTGGTGCACTTTTATTAAATAATATTGCGTATCTGGAAAACGGCCAATCACTAAATTGTTTGGTTTCTGTTACTGCAATACATACAAATTCTGATCATAGCCTAGGTTCATATAGGCTATGTACTAGGCTATTTCCAAGAAACAGTAAAAAAGGAAAACTTGGATTCAGATGGAGCACTGTTCCACAATAACTTTTACGGGAGTACATTAAAAATCCTATTGTTTGGTTGCTAAGACTCAGAAAACACAAAAATAATACCAAAGTTTTTGGTTTTACCTATGTTTGTCAGAGAAGTAAACCTCAACTGCTCTTACTATGCAGTAAACCTAGATTAAAATACAGATACTTCTGGCATTTTCACTTAATACTGAAGCCGCTGCTCTGCATTGTATTTCCCACATTTTACAAACCTAGTCAAAAAGCAAGAGTAGAAAAATGTCACAAATATTTCACTGAAATGTTTCTTTTCCTTTTTGTCCAAGATTCTTTTTGTGTGTGCATTTACTTCTGCTATCCATGATTGTACAGTAAAATACCTTTCAAAGTCTTCTACAAAAACAATTTCCAAGCATATTTTTACAATAACATTATTAGTTTCTATTTAAAAACTATATCTAACGTTACTATCTCAGAGTAGAAGAAAATGAATATACATCCAAGTGCAGAAATTACCAACATCCTGTTGGTCCTTTGCCCTGTCGTGTGCTTTAGCTGACTAGTTGGTGCAAATGTAATATTATAAGAAGATGGCACAATTGTCTGGGGCTCAGTACCAACTTACTCTGGGCTTGATGGAATCAAAATATTTGCTGTAGATTCTCATGCTTGCTTTATACTTCATTACAAAATTATTATAGCTGTAATATGCACACTTAACCAATTTCAGTGTGTATGCCATACTATAAATTAGTGGAAGGGAATCTCACAATTCTCTACAGGGTTCGCAAACCTCAATAAAAGTTTGCTAGCCTTTTTTTTTTTTTTTTAAAAAATCCAATTATCAAGTGGCAAAAACACATTTACATCAAAAGTTAATAGTGCATGATTGTGAAGCAGCAATCTAGTCCATGAACACTGTGGCCAGAAAATGCTATGGGCAATGTGATTCAGCTGCTGATAAAGAAAAATCCAATGCTGTTACCACAGTACATTGATCTATTCTGAACTAATTTTGTAATTTCAAGTTTTGCATTAGTTGCTCTTGAAGATTTGACAAGCATATTTAGGGCATTGTACATCAACATTAGCAACCAAACTTTATTTTCATTTTGATTTTTTAAGAGTTTTTATTTAGATTTGGTCTAGAGAACATGCTTGAGTTGTGCTTGTATGAAAAAATACTATTTTTACAGTGTGAAGGAGAAGAAAAGAAAAATAAAGCTGTAAAGTGCCATAAAAAGCTGTCTGCTACAGGAGCAGTATTTCTCTCCTGACAGAAAAGCTCCATGCTCTTTTTCCAAAACGCCTTACTAAACTCAGAAACATTGATCCAGACATTTCTATTGCTTCCTTGCTCCACAAGTTGATTACATACTTCATGAAAACTCAGAACTGTTGTAAATTTTCAAACAAGAGAAATCATAGTGCTTGTCCACACCGCAGCAGAATGGCATTTTCACTTTCCTTATATCTTTCCCACCCACCACTAATCTAAGGACAGATTAAAATACTAAGTAATGTCAAACTGTAATGCAGTGTAAACACAAATTAAAAGTAATGGCTTGCTCTCAAATATCTCTAAAAACAACCTATTATTTTAGTAACTGGAAGAGTCCTTTTTCACAAAGCGCCACAAAAAGTCTCAAAACTGTGCTGAAAGAACCAAGGTCAAAACCTGGATTTTGTTGTTGTTGTTGTCAGTGCTTGGATATCAATTCCATTTAAAATACAACAGACAAGGTTTAGTCCCTGGCATAACTTTGCATTTTATCACTTTCAGCTTCTCAGCTTGTGCCCCATTTGAAGTGCGGGTATAGTGGAAAGGGGGGCTGTTTCCTTACAGTGGGTTATCTCCCTGTCTCAGGCCTCCCTTTTCTCCTTGCTCTTTCTCCAGGACTCCACTTCAACATAGCCTTTTGGAGCTTCTTTCTATAAACCATCCATTGAGTCAGAGTGAACCCAAAGTCAAAGCTGCATTTTTCTTTTTCATTTTTTTTTCAACGTTGTTTTAACACATGTCTGAGGTGAGAAAATTATGCTTTCTCAAGTATTTTGATGAAGGGAATGTTAGAAATTTAAAGAGCACCTAGACAGCATCATCTTTTGGGCAAATGTGTTTATGAAAGAGGCAAGGGATTTTTTTCCAAAAATCAAAAATACAAGAATCAAAATAATTGTTAACTACAGTAATAATGTTGAAAGCAATTGTAACCAACAGGACTATATAAGAGAGACTGGAGTGGAAGAAAAGATGTTTTCTTCAGCTACTGAATTAGGTAGTGATAGGAGGAAGAGTGAAAAGATGCAGAACTACAAGATATCACAGAAATTTCTTTGTATTGAAAGAGGGGAGTTAACTCCTCACCAAAATTCAATAGAGGTACCTAACCTGGATCAGTGCTGAAAATAAGCAACACAGAAAGAGTGACAGAGATGTAAAGCAGAGCAAGAGAGAAACACCGTTACAGGAAAGTAGGAATAACAGCCCTAGTAAGGAAAGCAGAGCTAGAGTTGCTAAGTCCAGCTTTCTGCTATCCCAGTGTAGGTACTTGCTACTGGCTCCTATGCTTTCAGAATTCATTTTCATTCTGTGTTCTTTTCTTGAAAATTTCTTTTACCTCTTATTTACATTTTCTGCTTGTCCCTAAAATCGTTTTCAAGATATACAATCTTTTCTGTTAGAGATCAGAGTGTTTTTCTAGATGTCTCCCCACATTTTTTTGCATACAAACTCTAATTTATGTATTTTTAACTAAGGGAAATTCCAAGTCTCCTGTAGATGTAGGTGACTTCATTACCTTACTTGAAATTGCTAAACTTTGTCTTTTTTTTTTAAATTAATATAGTCAGCTACAGATATACTTCAGCTTTTCCTTCCACTGAATTCACTTTGAATCAAATTGTGATTGTTTGATCCAAGACCAGTTCATCTATGAAGTTTTCATTTTTCACTGAAAGAAAGTCTTAACTAGCACCATCTCTTAGTTCAGGAACAGTTGGTCAAAAAAAATCTGCTAGTATAGCAGTAAGTATCTAAATCCAATATAGCAGATATGAAAACATCATCTCACGCTCAGGTAAACATATGTTAGACATTACTAATAGCACTGTTGTGATCCTGAGCAGAGCCTTAGATGAGATTAGCACATCAAAGGACATTTGTTTCCTTATAATTAATAGTTAAATTGCAGAACACTTAGACATAAGAATTTTGTGGATGCTTAATTGTTATCTGGGTTCAAATCGCAAAGGGACAAACCAATGAAGAAAATATCAAAGCCTAACAAGTAAAAGATACGACTGTTACGTCCTAAAGTTCTGAGCTGCAAAGGTATGCTGGGTATTTATCACTGCATGTGCTTTTCTAGGGCACTTGCTGTTGTCTGTGTTGGGACTGGGCTAATGGGAATTCTGTTTCAGTGTGATACAGTCATTCTTATATTGCTGTTAGCACCACTCAGTTTAGAACAACTTGGCTTTACTGTACACTGGGAAAAAAACCTAACTCATGATGAAAGAACTCGTAATACTTTCCTTCTCTCTTACTGCAATAGAGCATTGCACACAACTCAAAACAGGAGCCCTATACCAAGACTTCCTTTATCTTTGTTTTCTTATGATTCTGGATCAAATTCTTTCTTTTCCCTGGAAGCACCCTCTCCAGGGATCTGCAAAGACATATATGCTTCATGTGGGAGGCTGAACCAGAAGGATTGCAGCTGTAGGAGCCAGCTAACAGAAGCAAAGAATTTCTTACCCTTGACTCTGCACCATTTACTATGCCTCCTCAATATTAATATTTTTCTAGATGGATACTTACATGTATCACTTCAAATGTCTAACACCCTCCCCCCAATATATCATTAAATATGGGGCCTGTGAAAAGCTGCTGTTGACTAGTAGGACTTGAATCTTGTCCATGGTGTTGATCTATTCTGCCTGCAGAGGGAATTAAATTAATGTCAAAGTCTCCTGCCCAATACATATCTACAACCACAAAATGGAAAGCATCTTGATTCTTGCAATAGTGGCACTGAGCTGACTAAAATAATATCCTTTTCACTGCCATTATACTAACACAATATAATTGGGGAATTGCTAGAGTCCCTATATTTAATTTTAGTGCCTCAGCAAATGATCCTAATAGCCTAATGGCTAGATGCTGCTGTTGCTAATGCTGTTCAATTGACTAGGTTTCAAAGTGTATCAATGAGCCTTTTAAGTATCCACTAGAGCTGTAAGGTTTCAGATTACAGCTCTTAAACTATATGTGATCTCTAATGAAAAAAGGAGGAAAAAAAAGGAATTGATAAAGCAAGCTAAGGCAGCAAAGTCAGCAAAAATTGTGCAGGCAATCTGACTTCACTCTATAATCATGTGAGCATAGAAATCACATTTGGTCAGTAAATAATGCACCTGGGAAAGTAAGCAATAATGCAAATAATAATCCATTTCTTAATAATTAAATCTTAGCTAGGTCCTCATTTGGTCACAATGATAATTTTTTTCACAGAAGTATAAGTATAATCATGGGATTTGTAAAAAAAAAAAAAGCCTTGTAGCTTTTTATGAAAATTAACACATATCTAGTATTGATCTTGATTTGTGCAAGTTAAAACAAGTCTCCTTGGGTAAAATATTCTGAAAGTCAATAATATGCTGTAATCTCATGTGACACTAATAAAATAACACATATGACAATTCATTTTTGTTTACTTGTCTCCTCTTTAAGGGATTGATAAATTTTGTTAAAAAAAAAAAAGAAAACTAGATCTTGGTGCAAAGTAGGCATATTTCTAAAAGAGTTGATTGATTTTTTGAGTCATTTTTGAAGAAACAATCAATCTCAAGAATTCTTTCCTGAAACATATTTTAATGGCTGTTGATGTATGTTGTGCATAACACAAACATCCAAAATGCAGCGCTGAAGGTCTTAATCCAGCAAACACTTTACACTTGCCTCCCCCAAGCATTTGATGTCTCCAAACATACAAGCAGCTCCAGCTAGGCACAGCTGATTTCACAGATTCCAAGTTAAGCATATGTGTTTGCAGATTCTAGCCTAAAAGAAGCTGAGATGTTACAGAAAACAATTCTGTCATGATCAGAGTTTATCTCTGTGCAATGCCAGCTGTATTTATTTCAAATTAACCCAAATTAAAATTGCAGCTATTACCCTTTCTCAAGAAGCTGTATTTTGCAGCCTCTTAGAAAGAGAATAGGAAATGGTGAAAGTGCTGTCACAACAGTGCTAAGAACTACATGTATTTACTGAGACAAACAGAACAAATGTGAAACTATTGTTCTGCCAAAGACAATATTCCATCTCCTCAGTTATGGGAGAGGGAGAGAGAAAAATAAGCTAATTTACTCCACCTGTACAAATTGCTAAAAGGAAATAGGGTTTCAAGGTGCTGAGATGCTTTTGAATTTTGTTGGTTAGGGCAAATATTTTCACAGGAGTAATCTTAGTAGTCTCAGCTGATATTTTGATGTTCACATAGCAGAGCTAAGAGCTCACTAAATGGCAGGAAAAATAAAGTCTGAATGGGGAAATTGCACCAACCTATCTTTAAGTGGAGGTGGATTTGGAAGAGCATTCACCTGCTGTGAGAGTGTTCTGCAAGTAGCACAACTGAAATTCTGTATTTGGGCTAAAAGATAGAGTTCCCATGGAAGAAATCTGATTTCTGAAAGAGAAAAGTCCACACTGAATGGAAAAGTTCAGCTGCCCTCAGTGGAACACGCTCTTCCTCATCACGAAACATTTAAATGTTTCTTGAACAGGGGACAAACAGTCTCAATACATAATCATGATGATGAAATTCTGATTTTTTTAGAAAAAAAAGAACCAAAAAAACATTGACTGGACCAGAATGTAAAGTGCAGTAGAAGTGTTCACAGAACTGATCTATGAATAAACTAGCTACCCTTTCACACTGACAACTGCAGACACCTAGTTTCCTATGACCTTCTATTTGAGATGTCCTTATCCCATGATTCCTGAGATTTAGATGTGACCCAAGAGCACTGAACAGAAAATGAGCTAAACAAAGCAAAGCTATTTCCTCTTTTAAACAGAGCCTCCCTATTTTTTTCTTTAAACACTTAATTTCTAGGAAAAATTTCCTGCCCTATAGATTTTCTAGAGCAGGAAGAATATTGTAAATGCCTAACAATTTTTTAACAAAAACCAGGAATTGCTGCAAATAAACAATAAATTCATTACAAAATCAGAGCACTGCCAGTTTTTTAGTTTACTGCTTCTGAAGTCTAAGAGATCCTTTCTAATTAACAAAAGCAAATACAATTTTTTGTATGTAAATCATATCAATTTAACAAATTACACACCCCAAAATTCCTGTTAAAACCGGGCAAATTCACTGGCTAAACAAGTTTTCAGTGTTTCTCCTCTGTTGCGTAAAGATCTATTCCTGAGACAGGTTAAATCATAGGCCTTCTATCTGCAGGTATGCATTTGCTGAAATACCTTCCTACCTCTTCCTGATTCAATTTAAAGAAACAGATTACTTGAATTACATTACCTATTAGGTCTTTCATTTTGTTTTTGCCTTAAACAGCCCCGCTTCTAGTCTTAAGCTCCTAGAAATTCCATCTGGCCTCCCACCGTTCATTAAAACAAACACTGCCTATTTTATTATTCGCAGTCCTGCCGTCCCTCTGCTGAAACAAAAGGGTAGATTGTCTGCTGCGGGAGACACCTGGAAGGTGCACAAAGTACAAAGGCCAGAATTCAAAGGAGTTCCCAGTCTATTCAACAAGCAATTACTTCTGCTTCTGATGGGAGACTGTCATCTTCAAACACAGGGCATTCTTTGGAAAGATTAGTCCAAATTACATTTTATTACATTGGCCTGCTTGGACGGCCTAAACTTCATCTCGTTCTTATTCTAATGGAATTCAATCAAGGGTATTAATATATTGTTTATGACATGTTTGGAGTTCTTGTGTTATCAGCATACATTCATGAGAGGAGCTTCAAACAGTATCAGATAACAGTGAGCTGTATGTTGGATGTTGTACAGCACAGGGGATTTTATCATCTTGTTGAACCAGTGGCAGTGATTAAATTAAACTGTCTGAACAAAGCTTTTGCATGTCAGGCTGTTGAATGGCAAAATGAAAGAGTGACACACTTCAAAGATCAAGGAGAGAGAGAGCTGAAAAATCATAGTTACGTAACTTCTTATTTAATATACTGAATAACTGAACCATTGGCTCCATGAGCTTTTACTAGAAAATAATCAGAACAAAACATTTCATGCATCCTAGCACTAATACACTGCATGTGAATGCCAAGGTGCATACGAAGTTCTCGTATCATTGTTCTCTCATCTCTGTGAGCATCATGCTGAATCTCACTAGTTTTTCCCTGCCATACTTTCGAAAAACTTTCAGAAAATTTGATTTATACTGATTTCCCTGACAGCTTAGTTTTCATATTTGTGAGGTCCAAGGGGAAAACCCTTACATCTTCTCTAAAATGAGCAATACCAACATGCATAATTTCATAGGCATAGGTAGGACTTTTTATAGGAATAAAAAATGTTCATTAAAGTAAGTGCTAAAACATCCAGACCCCAAGTTCTTGAAATGCAAGTTGGCCTACAATACCTTTTAAGGATTAAAAAAAAAAAAAAAAAAAGGGGAAAGACTGGTTGAAAGAAAAACCAAATTAATGGCCTACATACTGTTGTCCCAGACTGTGTGGTTTCTGAAAATAACTACTTGAGAAAAATTTCATTTGTGTATGTGAGAGTTTTAATGTGTCAGCATGATTTACAGTATAGCATACAGCTTGCTGATTTTTTTGGTATGAGCTCAGATATCTTCCTTCTACCAAATCTTATGTAAACAAATCCTGCTACCATTTAATCTATTACACTGCAATCTCCACAAAAAATAGCTTTCTTCTAAAATCCAAAATAAGTGACTCCCAGATTTAAAATAAATAGGCTGAACCAGAAGGCAATTTATATCACAAGGTTTAGCTGCATCTTCACTGAGGATGGATTATTGGCTAGGTATTCATTTTTTTAAATATTCATTGCTAGCATACGTCAAGTTTTAAGAAACATCAGAATGATTTTCTTTCAGTTCTATAAGGAACCCAGAATAGGTCTTGACCTTGTCCACAATGTTAACATAATAAGAATTATCATTTCTTATCAATAATAATTTCATCCAATTACTTTAGTTTGCACATTTAAACAAGCTTTAGTATACTTTCTGCATAAATAAATAAATTTCCTTTATTTATACAGCAAGATTAATTTTATTTTCATGTGCAAAAATGAAAGCATTCTTATTTTTGCCAGAGCTTTGACTTAAAAACTATCCTCTTCAAAACTTCCAGTGTTTTCATTTGATAGTAATATTCTTCCTCTTGTAGAGCCATAGTGCAATGACATCCATTAACATTCAAAACTATAGAACACTTTCAAATTCAAATCCACTTGAGAGGGTACAGTAGCAGAAATGGAGCCTGAGGGAAACAATTCTGAGAATAAACAGAGGACTAACCCATTAGAATATTTTAGTGCATAATTCTTGTAATTGGTGGTACATATGTGTGCATACATGTTTGTATTTTGTTGCAGCTCTATGAATAAATCAAGATTTAATATTTATGGCAAACAGGTTAAATAATAGACATTTCAGTGCACTACAGTGTTTATGAAATAGTACAAAGACATCTAATTATCTGGTGTAGATTTAAGTATATATGTGTGTGTTTGCTTTTCTAAGAAAAAAACACACAATAACTTTCCAGAAATACTTGTTAGGCATTTCAGGAATATCAACCTATGTCGAATTTCAACTATATGTAGAATTCTTGCTTTTTTTTATCTTTCTCTGTTTTTGTCATTAAATAGCACTGTATATGACAAAACTTAATAATCAAGTAACATGAAAAGTTGTACTTGCTCAGAAAATGTAATTGCTCAATTTTCTTTGTAAAAAGTAAACACCACATATTCACTACTTTTAAGGCATAGGCAATCTAACCAAAATAATTAAACCATGTACTAAATATCAAGTCTGTTTTACTATTTTTCCAAGCCATATTTCAATTTAGTTTTTCAAATAATTACACTTAAAATGCCTATATATCTAAAATGCCTATAAAAATGGTGGCTTTAGTATCATGCAAGTTCCTAAGATCGCTGAGATGAGCAGCATTATAGTGGAAGGAATTAAAGAAGCTCTTCTCTTTAATTTTAGCTCTGTTACTAGAGAAGGCCAAAAAACGGGTCTCATTATTCATGTGCATATTCATGTAAGACAAGGAGAACGTGACCCAGGCTGAACACCACGTTACTACATCCCCTCGTGTTGCAGATTTTTTCAATCTATAGACCAGAATAAAAAATGCACAGTACTATGTCCACGGGTAACATATTTCTTATTGTTGCTAAGCATATGTATACATGCACAGTGCTTTGGAGCTTTATTCTTTTGCTTGCCTGATATAGGTGCAATTCACTAGTCCGGAGAGTGAAAGCACTGAATAGCCATCAGATTATAATAATAGTTTAGAATTTCCTCTGGTGTCTTTTAGTTACTATGTGATTTACTGAGACTTTCCAAATCAGGTAACTTTCAGATGTTTGTAGTATAAGGTCCTCAGCATGTGAACATTTATTCATACAACCAATTCCACTGCACTCAGCAAAAACACTGCATGAGTAATGGTAGTTGTGCCTCCACAAATGAAATTCATCTGATCAATAATAAAAGGCTGTGTCTAGTTTAATCTAGATAATTAGCAGATTAATATAATTTGATTTACCCACAAAACAAGTCAGACTGTGCCCCAAAATTGCATCTCTCCACCAACAAACAAACATGCCTAAGGCAACCAGCTCAGCAGTACACCTCGTTAAGGCAAATGTGAAGTTAGACCAGGTGAATCTCCAAGCTAAATATATCCAAAGTCAGGTTATAGCATGAGGGAAGGACATCTCCATGTCAAACTATTGAAGTGCATGGGAATTCTTCCATAACTTGTAAAAAAATAAATATCTTCAAGACAGGACTGTAATCCAAAGCAGGAATAAGATTAATTCTTTCATGGGCTATACAGGTATGAAAGAATACACTAACACTCTTTGAGACATTTGTTCCTTGTCATCAACTTTTCTTAGATAGGTTCACTTCAAGTAACTGTAGTTTATGAATTATGTTCTCATCAGCAAAAATCATGCTGTGTTCCTAGATCTGAAATAAAACACTGTTGTGCTTTGGTGGTATTATTCCCTGTGGAAATGTTTCAGGAAAAATGATACTTCATCTTCATTCCCTATATTGCTAAAGATTTCCAAACCCTGGATAGAGTCTGGGGAAAGCTGCTTGTGACTTCCTTTCCTTACCATGCTATTCCATACAAAGTCCCGCAGACACAGGATTAAATAGTTCCATATTCCATATTACAAGTGGAAACAGCAAACAGCGGAGTCTTGTTTGTCTAGGAAAAGCCTCATTTAGAAGACAACTTTAGAACATGACTCTCTACAGCTAGAGGACACATTGCAACTAGAATGCTTAAGGAGTCCATTCCCATTCCTAATATCTAGGAATATATGAATTATTCTTAAACATGGCTATCAGAAGTGTTAGCATATCAACATAAAGCAAAGAAAAAGGCAGTTTAAAGTGTCCAAAAGGAGCTAGGCAATATTTTACTGCCTAAGCTATATGCTTGCATTAATACTTGCGGTCAGAAACCATCATCAAGCATCAATGCATGCCAGGTCATATAGGAAGGAAGCACTATTCTAACTGGCAGCCATAGCATGGATCAAAAGACCAGAGTGATATGCTAATTTGGTTTAAGATGAATAAGCATGTCAGCCACAGCATTTTATGTAAAATGGAACTTGTGAAGTTTTACAATCAGGTAGGCACCAGAAAGGAATTACAATAATCCACCTGGAGGTGACAGAAGTACTATGTATGGATTACAATTTCAGCTGTGGCCTGAGAAAATATTATCCCCAACCCAGCAACAGCAAGCACATAAATGAGTAAAAGGTGTAGTGGGGACAGCATGTAAATGACCACTAAAGAATACAAAGAGTAAGGTGACTATGATTATCTTAGACAAGGGATACAGGGGAAAGTGTGTCTACAGACCAACAACACAAGGAATCCATTTAAGTACTTACGTGTGTCTTTTATTTCCATAGTATCTGAAACACTTTTGTACCTTTACCTGAAGGCTCTTATTCACCAATGCATTTAAACCGGCAATTTGAGATTCATGCAGGAGAGCTAGAAAACTCTAGCTGGTGCCTAGCAAGAGAGAGGATGACTCCTACTACTTGCAGCACAAGGCTGCAATAGGTGTTAGCCCCTGAAATGCTCCTGAGAGGATTTTTCTTTTTCATATATAGTTTGACACAGTGTTGTGATAACAGTTCTTACTTCTTTGCATACATATTACCATTGACTAAAGGAGATCCAGCAAAATTACTGGTGTGCAACATGGCTGCCTACTTAAAAATGAAAAGTCACACTGAGAGCATCCGGTGAACTTGGACTGAAGTGGCTGTGAAAGAGCTTACAGAAGCAATTAAAATATTTGTTTAACATTCTGCCTTAAACATTTGCACTCTAGCAAATACTTGTACAAGACTGGCAGCACTGGTTAGGCCTCCCACCTTTCAGGGAGAGAAATGGTACACTACGCTGCTTACAGGACATTTATTTTGGACATGGCTTTAAAACATGAAGCTTATGTTAAATTTATATACTAATGTTCCCGTGCTTCACTTTGTATGAACAAGGATTTGCCGACTGTCAATTTACCAAATAATATTTCCTTAAGGAATTATGCTGGATATGGTGTGAGTCTACTTTAAAACATATATACATATATATCTAACATCTAAAATACAACGGTTATACATTTTAATAAATATGGATATAATTTGGTTTTCCTTAGCTGGGATAAGTTACACGTGAACAGGCGTTCTTTGGGGACATTCCCCATGAAGCTGATCATCATTCTATTGAATACCAACAGGTATTTTAACAGAGAAAACATTCAGTGTCAAGTAGTTCAATGTTGTTTAACCAGGTGCCAAGTAAGTGCCATATACAAGGCTCCACGCTTGGAATATGTGAGTTAAAAACTAAAAATTAAGCAGGTATATTTCATATGTAGACAACCAGGCATGAACCTTGTACTGCGTAGCAAACAGATAAACAAATAAGGCTTAAGTGTACAGGACCTAAACAAGCTGAGCTAGATTCACAGCTTTACTAACACATGAAAATAATTTTATAGGAAATATGCAACACAAACCCACCAAAGTAGCAGGTATTGTTGCAATGGTAGTCCATATAATCCTGGAAATTTTATGTTTTACATGAATTTACTACAACTAGTAATTCAGTAAGTAAATGAGCATAAGAGATGTACGAGCTTCATTACACAGCCTCATAATTTTTTTTGCCACTGTCACAGTCAGTTCTATCTTGCTACTCTTCTCTATGTGTCAGATTTGAAACTGGCTTATGAACTTTTTCAGAACTTCATCAGAAGCTGCATTACACTAAAATAACTGTATCACTCCCCTTTTTCTTCTTGATTTTGATGATGAAACATTATAAATGTCCCTACCTTTCTGTCAGACTCAGAGAAGCAAATAACAGAATGTTTTCCCTCACATTTTTGTGGTTCAGAATGCTTTAAATGTTGCTAGGCTGTGTAGGAGCTGCTTAAGCTTCTCACTCTCCAAAGGATGACTCTTACTTTCAAGAAACATTCTGGACGACCAAAGAACGTCACAGTCTTGGCCCACCCCTTAGGCTGCCTGGTTCTTCTGAGGTTTGTAGCTTAAGCATACGTTTAGCTTGTTCATAGGCAAAACCTTTGGACTACTACAGAGCTTGTGAGAAAATATTTATCTTGTGATAGATTTCAGCTACGCTACCATAAGGGAAAAATAAACAAATAACAACAAAGTATATCTTTCAAGACCTTGTTTTATGTAGTCTCCTCTAGACAAAAGACTCAACAAGACACTTGCAACAGTGCCATCTGGTGACTCCCGTACATTCAGCCCTAAGAAGAGTATTCATTTTCAACAGCTACAGTTTGTAGCACAAAAGATGCCCACAATAATTAGGAATGCCTTAATTCTTATTTTAACCAGTAAAAAAAAAAAAAAATAGAATTTTCATCCTTGGATACTGTCTGGGGTTAAGGAAGTGCTCTGACTACTTTCTATGGTACAAATGGGAGCTAAAAAAGAGCAGGACATAATTGTAGAAAATACAAATATTAAAATATTACATCATATATTAGTATACACATTCTTGGAACTACAAAGGAGCTAGTTATGAACAGTTAAGGAAAATAGTGGGATTAAGGAAAACTTCAGCAAAAGATCTTTAGTCTAGTGTTCTGTATTTAAAAATCTGGAGAAATAAGATAATTCTTGAATCAGCAGTAATATTGTACCATTCTTTTGAAAGGGAAACTGTGATGACTCAGGTAACTTAAGGCCAGTAAGCATCACAAAAAAGCCGGGAAAAATTAATGGAAAGGCTAATAAGCTGATGTGGGATTCAATTAATACAAAATTAAAGGAATGAATGTAATTAATGATGGTCAACACGGTTTTGTAGAAAATAGGTCTTGTTAAATAAAACTTACTTCATTCTTTGATGAGATTATTAATTTGGTTTATAATCAAGTCACCACTCTATCTGTAACTGCAAGCTTTTGGACCTTCATGGGAGTTATGACTTTAGAAATCCTGACAGCCCTTTTTTTTTTTTTTTTTAATGGCTTACACAATCTCAATAAAAGCTCCTTTCACGGGCTTCAGAAATGCCTAAATCTTCTGAAATTTAGTTTCCAAAAGCAAAGACACTGTTGAGACTTGATTTTAATAAGGACAGCACATATACACAAGCACACATTGTGGCCATATTGTATAATGAAAGATTACACATAAGCAGTACTACTCATCCTGATTTTAGCAGGGTGCTGCAAGGTTCGGTAGCTGAACTGATACTTTGTCACGGATAACCTGGAACTAAATGAAAAAATTGTTGCTGATACAGTTTGTAGTTCACACAAAAGCTAGTGAAGTGGTAAATGTAAAGACAAGACAGAGAGAGGGATTTTGAACTGTTCAGTGAAGTGGACCAATTCAAATTAAATCCATTTTAATGGAGACATATGAAAGGCTAAACAACTAGCAATAAGTCGGACCATCCCTGAAAAGTGCAGGACCAAGTTCTGTGAGACAGTAACTCCAGAAAGGATTTAAGGGATTGCTGAGGAAGCATAAAGCAAAGGGAATCATGAATGTGATACTGGAGCAAAACAGTAAACAGGACAGGCCGATCTTCTCTCCACACAGCACAGGTGAGATTGCTATCAGACAGAAGGGAAGGGGAAAATAAACCCCACAGGCTGCAGAGAGGACCAGAATGAGCACCGGAGAGAAAAAGAAAAGTGTTTTACAGAAAGGAAAATCCTTTCAGCTTATCAAAAGGAAGATAGAGTGGTGACTCGATTATAATAGCTCCCTCAGGAGAAAATCCCACAGACTAAAGAGTTCTTTAGTTAAGAAGGAAAAAGCAGAACAAGCAGCTGTGTACTGAGCTTGAGCCAGACAAATTAAAACAAGAAATAATGCACACAAAGTTTAACAGTGGAGATGATTAACTATGGAACAAACCAACAAAGGAAGCAGTGGATACACTATCTCTATTAATGTCTTCAACTAAAGAATAAATGTCTTGTTGGATATGCTTTATCTAAACACAAGTTATTGAACTCAATAGAGAGGTTGTTGGGTGAAATTCAAAGGCTTGCGAAATACAGGAAGTCAGAGTAGGTGATCTAATGGGAATATTTGCAAAGACTAATCTTAGCCTCAGGATACTAGTCTCCTTGGGTTACCTTTTCAGTCAATAGAGAGTTTCCTTTAGAGAGTAATTCAGAATAACTTTAGTGCTCTATTTGCCCCTCTCCACCGAGAGCTTGCCTTTCTCCACTGACTGCAGAGAAAAACATAGGTTAAACGATAGTTGAAATAATCTGGGCTTTGCTTTTCTTTTTCCACAAAAATACCACCACCATAAAGTATAAAATTACAATTTTATTAAATATTTGGGAAAGGGCTTAGTGGGTGAACTGTGGGGAATAGCAGACTGGAGATAGGGACAGCTCTCTTTTCATTAATTAACTCTTGATAACCTCATCCAATTATGTTCGGAGCTACACCTTGTCTTCACAAGATTATCATCTACGGAGAGAGGTTGAAGACTAATACGGCACTTCTGTCTTAGCCCCTTAAATATCCTGCTTTAGGAAAACTCTATCCTACCTCCATTCCCTTCTCATATTGGAGACCACAGAGAAACAAGAGATTCAGAAACACATTTATTGGACAGAAATGAGCTCCTGGACAGAGGGCAGGTGACAGTATTCATCCTGCTTCTTCCTTCTATTTTCACTACTGGAAACAGTAGGAGTTATTTTAATTCTTATGTAATCCATGACATCTAATAAATGTAACTATTTATTTGGGTTTTTTTTAAACTGTGATGCTCCTATGGCACTCGTACATCCGTTGGTATATCCTCACCAAGGGAGGTATATCCTCCTACGCTACAGTGAGTCTATGTGCCACTCTTATCTTGAGCATGCCTTGTCTTAAACACTGCAGATTGCTGACTAACTGCCAGAAAGTACATAACATGAAAAGAAAAAAGCTAAAGTGGCTACAAACTAGAGAGGGTGACAGAATTTCCTTCGGTACAGTTTCTGAGACAGTTTGTATAAATTTTATTGCTGAATAAAAGGAAAAAGACACCACTACAGATTTGCTATGCTGAAAACTGTCTTTGCTGTGGCCATTTTACTACTGGTATATCCCATCTTAGTAACATTTAAATGCATAAAATACAAAATGTTAAGTGCTTAAATCTCAATTCTCTCTTTTGTGAGCCAAAATCTTGCAATCAATAGCACACATTTTTATTCTTCTTTCTAGTTTTAAAATGTTTTAAAAATAAATCAAAAGGTTAAATTGCAACAATCCTTCACTGAACTGGAAATTGATCCTAAAGTACCATTTATTAGAATCCACGCAAAACTCACAGGGGGATATTTTACAGTGCTGCTGCAGTGGTTGCAAATGTTTGCCTGCCACCTAGTGGAATATACAAGTTTCCAGTAATGTTTCCATTTATTCTCCTATTTGGTGTTCCGCAAATATTGGAAGTGCATTAAAAAAAAACACTGAAGTAAACATGAAAAGCATGATAGCAGTGCTCCCTTTATAAAATTATTAAGCAACAAACTCTAATTGCTGCACAGACAAAAGAGTAATTTTTGTGGATACCAAGTTCTGTAACAAAAATCAGGTTCTGTCAGCTGATTATCCCAGAAGCTGGGATAAAAAAAGACAATCTGAAAATAGGGCAAAACACTGTCCAAAATTTTTTTCCTATAGATTTTTTGCTAAAACTACAAACAGATGACAAATGTGACTTGGACACATCACAGAACAGTAATAACAAAAAGCAAATAAAAGTGGTATTTTAGACAAATGAAGAATATCTCTGATACTTATGTGATCTCTCTCCACACAACACTGGCATACATATGCCAGTGCATTGGATACCTACACTGCACAGTTTAACATAAATAAAGAAGTTTGTGCACCAGGACACAGAGCAGATTCAGGCATGCAGGATATTGCACAACCCCAGTTTCTCTGATAGTTGAGCACATATTAGGATCCATCAAAATAATTCTATCAAAACTGTTGTGAGGAGAAAAAGCAGTCACCAAGAAAGCTATTGTTGAATAGTGTCTGATTATCTCAGGAAATATTGTAGAAATTACCCCCTCTAATAAGAGAATTAAAATGGAGGGGAGAGGAAAATGGTGAACTGTGGCAGATGTTGGCAGAAGACCAAGCTCACAGTAAATGGGAGAACAAGACATAGAACAACAAATTACAACACTATACTGAATGAAAATCTCTGGAGTTTCAGTAAAATAATTTTCTTTTTTACTTTAATTATTGCTATTTTTTAATATTTTTATGAAGGAAAACAAGCTATTCTAACTAGACTGTTGTGCCATGTGAAAGCTAAAGGATTTGTCTAAACAAAATCATGTCTTTATCCCCCATCCGGTCACAGTTAAGATGAACAATGACCATATTCCCTGTTGGTTTACATGCTGTATTGCTATTCTCACTAACTTCTGTAAAACTTCACAGGGTGCACGTCAATGCTGAGTTTGGTCCAACATGTCTAAAAATGCAAAGGCTGCTGTAAAATCATCTAATCAGATCAAACAGGCAGCTACAGATTGATAGGACCCGAGGGAATGGCCTGAAGTTGTGTTAGGGAAGGTTTAGGTTAGATATGAGAATAAGGTTCTTTACCCAGAGGGTGGATGGGTGCTGGAACAGAGAAGTGGTCACAGCATCAAGCTGACAGAGTTCAAGAAGTGTTTGGATGATACTTTCAGGCACATGGTGTGACTCTTGGGGATTGTCCTGTGCAGGGTCAGGAGCTGGACTCAATGATCCTTGTGGGTCCCTTCCAACTCAGCATGTTCTGTGACTCTGAGACAACGAGTGGCAGCTTTATTACTGGTATCATGCTTAACAGTGAAATGCATAGCCTGAAATACCAGTCTAAAAATCTAGGCCAGATTATCAGTCTGTGTTTGCACGACAGGTATTTTTCTGCCTTCAATGAGTGCAATCAGCACATCACGTAGGAGTAAATACCTGTGCATGTACCTTGATGAGTTGTTCCTATGCCTGAGCCTGCTTTTACCTGAACAGTGAAGCTAAACAGAACATTCAACTTTCAAATTAGAAAAGCACTTGCTCTGAAAAGAGCCTGTTTTACTTCAGTCTGTATTTCTTTATACAGAAGATCCTATACAATTCAAACTGTATCCTGAATTCTCCATATGAGAATAATAAGGCTTCTCTTTGTATGTCCTAGGAAATGGTCATCCAGATATTTTTGTTTGTATCTTTACTTCAAAATAACCACCTGCTGCTTACAATAGGCTTTGAATTCAGCACAAGTTCACTAGTCACAAGAATTAGACTATTTTTCTGTCCTTGATTAGCCGTCCCCTCCCGAAATTATAATACATCCTGTTCACAATCACATGCCCCTATAAACTGGCTTGGGAACAAAACCAGGGTGTGTAACAAGCAGCTTTCCAAGAAGGCAAGATGAAGGACCTTTCCTGGACCTTAGCCCAGAAAAGAGGTACAGAGTGAGCTCATGATTCAGGTCCTTGAAGTCATATCCTCACAAGTTATGCCAACAGACAGTGATGGCAGAAGGGGTTGGCAACCTTATTTTACCAGTGCCAGCTTCAATGCCAAATGTCAAGGCAATATGACTTCCTAAGTCTCTCTTTCCTGTATCTCCTGTCCATTAAATAGGAAGATAACTGTTGGTATCTTCAAACATACCGATTTTGGACCTGGTGTACAAATAAAATAATCATAAATAAATTCAAGATGGGATGACCCTCACCCTCTTCACCCTCCTGAGGCCTCCTTCCCTACTAAGGGGTCCTCCTGGCTGTCCCTAAGTGTTCCTTAGGGAACAACAATATGACTGAGCACCAACTCCTCCACTCCTTCATTTTCCATCTCCTTTGCTGAAAGTCGAATTTGAGTGTTAAACTTCCACTTGCCTACATAATGACACCACTGAGCTATTTCAGAGATCCATTTTCATGAGCTGGTCTCTCCTTACATGTAAAAATCGGAAGTGAGAAAATAAAAATATTTATAAAGTGATAATAAAAAGTGCCTAGACTCAATATATTCCAGATTTCCAGTTTAGATAATTAATTGTGGTGTTTGATTTTTTTTTTCATCAGGTAATGTTTAAATATCTCAGAAAGCAAGCTTCCATTTATCTCACTGACAGAAACAACACTGATATTCATCCTAAATATTCCTAATTTTCTTCATATTACTTTGAGCTGTTCTACATTGCCCTTCATGGACTGTGCAGTCAGAAGGAACCGCTACAGCCAGTGTTCCTGACAACCCTTCAGAGAGGTATTGTAGACTTTGCACCAGAAACTGGATTAAAGCATGTCTTTTAGAACTATTGATTTTAACAACATCAAGCAGTAGCCAGTTTGCAATGTCAAAGTTTACTTACCTTCACTCCCGGGAATTTGTGCCATATTTTTAAGGTAATGGATCTGGTATGTTTTCCCTGTCAGGTTAAACAGATATAGCCATAAGACTCCCTTTATGTTCAAGGCCATAACTACGGTCATTATGTCTCTTCTTAACTTCTCTTTGAGAATCTGCACACTCATAAGTTCTTTGAGAACTCATCAGGCTTGCTCTCCAGTTCTAAAACAGCTTTATGGCCTCATTTAAGTTATCCTTGTACTTTCTTGCAGTATAAACAGTGGGTCTGGAAGCAGTTAACAGGACTATGGTTTTACTTCACTATTTCTACTTGATAAACCTATTTTCTATATATAACAGGAACCATTCCCACAACTTCACAAAAACCTCACAGTAAAGTAGCTGTTGACAATGCTTCAAAAATCTTTCTCAAATTACCATTTTTCAAGTATTGAGATTTTGGTTTCAACATTTTTTACAATTTTTTTTTTCAAATCTCACTCCCAAGCTAACACAACACCAAAACAACACAGTACATTTGTGTTTTTACTGAATTATACCAATGGTGTTTAAAGGGAAAATTGTCCTGCATAAACTGGAACATACATCAACACAGAATCACTGAATCATTAAGGTTGAAAAAGACCTTTAAGACAATGAAGTCCATCAACCCAGCAGCAGCACCACGTTCACCACTAAACAATGTCCTGAAGTGCCATATCCACCTGTTTTGTGAACACTTCCACAGATGGCAACTCCCCTGGGCAATCTCTTCCAATGCTGTACAGCCCTTTCTGTGAAGAAATTTATCCTAACACCTAATCTAAACCGCCTCTGGCACAACTTGAGGCCATTTCCTCTCCTCCTGTTTCTTTGTTACCTGACATTTTTTTGTCTTTCATTCTTTGCTGACGAAATCTCAAGTTCACCAGTTGGATGTTTGCTACTGCTGATGCTAGGTGACTGGTCTGCAATTCTGTTCTTGCTCTTTTAACTGTTGAAATTACTTTGACATACTTTTCATTCTTTGAAATACTGTTTCCAAACTTTAATTAACAACTAATATTTGTGGCTCAAAAAGTTTAATCCCTAACACTAAAGCCATGCCTACATTCCTAGCTTAGATTACACAGAGTAATATAAAGCTCCACTGCTCAGCATTAGATCTCTTTAAAGCAGGTTGTCCACAGTCATACTACGTACCACCTTGTCACATGGGTCACTGCTGATTCTTAAGTTATTGTAATTTTTTTGCCTTTTCTTTTAATTTAAAGTATATTCAAATAACAAGGACTGCAACATTTCTACAGTACAAAACTATGAGCATGTAAAAGCAGATGATAAGTGTTTGAAGGTGAAGTGTTGGGGAAGAACAGGGCCTGGTACACAGGCTGCTGGGAGCAGTCCCTGGAGTAAAGTGTGCAACAGCATACAAGTTAAACTCAGAAGGAACTAGTTGTTTGAATCAAAAAGCGAGTCCAGGATTGAACCCGTATTTGCTCACTCAGAGACCAGCAGGTGGGAAAGAACATAAGCTAACATGTATATACACCTTTCATGCATACAGACCTATTAGGGCAAGTGTCTTGGCCTAATCGCCATCCAGCTTTTTTTTTTTTTTTGTTAACACAATTTTCTATGAAAAACTCCCTAATGTTGCAATGGAGACTTCGGGATCATATATTTACCTTTTCTAGTACTAGCAATTTCATGTGAAGTTATTTTCTTGCTTAAGTTTCCATTTCTAAAATGTAAGATTACAAATGTCAGCAATCCTGGTAGTTATCAAGCATGCCATGCTCTCCGCATGACTGGACTCACAACTGTGCTTAAGCTCTCACAGCTTTGCTATATGTGACACTGAAGACAATTGGTGTAAGAAAGAGAAACTGTTAAGTTGTAGGCAGGACTGCATTTTATTCAAAATCACTGAAAAGGTATAAGAATAAACAGTCAGCTCCTGCTCTAGGTCACAAGTGGTCCTTTGCAGGGTCTTTGCTAGGTTGTGCGCTGCATGACTTAACCTCAGAAAAATGGACAAAGCAAGACTACTAGCAAACTGTGACGAACCGCAGAAACACATGGAAGACTGATTAGGAAAGAAAACGGCCTATGCATTTCAGCATAGACAAAAAATTATGCATATATATATTTGGGGGAGATAAACCACCATAGTTTCACTTATGAAAAAATTGCCTCTGAGATTAACATTCCACTCATGAGTGTTATACAATAAATAATGCCACGGAAACAGCACAACATTTGGTTCATATTAAAAAAAGCAAGTCAAATATTAGGAATTACTAGGGAAGGAATAAAGAACAAGAAAGTAAACAAACAGGCCAGTACTCAACTACATGGCTAATGTTGCACGCAGTTTTGGTTCCCTTCTCAGAAAACAATATGAGACCCAGAAAAGTTTCAAAGGACAGTAAATACACTTGGTCACCCAAGAACTATTTTAGCTAGTGCATTTCAGTTTAGAAGAGGAAATTTAAAAGTGACCGTTACACATCTGCAGAACATTGACTGGCACAGGCATGGTAGGCACAAGTTTACTGTGCAGGGCATATTCAGTTAAGCTAGTTCAAAATAAACAAGAAGTCTTTTTTTTTTTTTTTGCAGACATGAATTGATAAAGGCTGCTGTTATTCAGGAAGCATATGTAGTCCAAAGGAAATTGGACAAGTACTGGAAAATTGAGCACTGAAAATTACTAAATAGACAAACCATATGATGTTCAGGAAAGCTGGGAATAGAAGACACTTGGAAGCTAGAGCACAGAAGAAAAATAACCAAATGTGCTTGTATTGTTCTTACCCTTTCTCATGCAGCTGCTCTTGACTACAAAAGAAGCTTTTGTGTTAGAAAAAAACAACTTTGGTCAGGACCTGTATAGCTCTTCCTATGTTTATCTTGAAGAGTTTCAGGAGCATGTAAGTAAGGAGCACAGAGAAAAAGCACGTGCTGTTTGCTTGGCTTCTTAGTTAAACGTAGTAGAGGGTGGTGCATGTTACAAATACAGACAAGACTTCTCAGTCATCAGTGCTGTCTGAGCATTCAAATTCACATAATGGGGATGCTATTAAATGACAGACTTACCTTACAGCAAGCAGTAAATATTTCCAGTATGAAACTTCCTACTAGAGGGATTTTCTTTATTTCTTACCAGGAAGAAGAAACAAATACTTTCTGTATTTGTTCTGGATGGTACCCCAAACCAAGAGCCAGCAGGAGTTCTCTTACACCAGTTTTGAAAAACAACATGTTCTCCCTTCAGTATATGAATTAAGTAACTCATATTACCCTTCAGGTCCATGCAATAATAACAATAATGCATTTTTAGTTTTATAGACATCAAATTGAGGTTTCGAATGTCAAAGACATGCCCTGCTTCTATAATTCTGCATGACAAATGCTCCACCAGAACGCATCTAAATGCATAAACACTGTAAGCCTACTGATGGCAAAATGGTAAATGCAATTTACAGGACAGATCAAGAATTATATATAGTTATACAAATTATATATATATATTTTCCTCACATTGCAATTGCAAGCTCTTTTAAAGCATTTTAAAGACATAGAACCCAAACCAAAATCAAGCTAAGAAGTTAGAAAACCCCCTGGAAATACATAAATGCAAAGTAGTCAATACAGTGGCATTCAAGGGAAGTCATCACAACTTCCTGAATTACTCAAAGATCTGGCACTGGAGGAAAAGGAAATGCACCAAAAGAAACATGCATCCTAATAAAACGTCATTATTATTTTGGGAACATTTGCTATAGTTTACTGAAAACTTTCAGAGTTTAAGTTACACAGGGTAATCTCACAGATTTAGATGTGATTCTTGAGAACAAGAAGAATGCTCCCCATGTCTTTTCTCTTTTTTGACATGTAGCCCTGAGTCTAGAGAAAATTAAGTAAAAGAGCTAATTGTTAATTTGTGCTCATCTGACCTGGTGTTTTCATGATATTTTACTAACTTTTCAGATCTCCCAAGATAAATTTCATTGTTGATATATTTTTCTACCAAGGATATCTTACTGTTTAAAGAAAAAAATTACACCCAATATTCAAGTCATGAACACTTAAAATCCTTTGTAAATCGGTGCTGTGAGTGTGCAAAATGACACCTTTTATAAGTTCCCCAGTTTGGTTACCCAGAAGTTTTTACAGCATCTTCTTGCAATGATTTTTTGGACATTCTAGCTGGAAATAATGGTAAGCAATTCAGTGTCATATAAATATTTTTCTATTCTCTTTACCAGCAATTTGAAGCATTTAGCCTCCTTGATTGCTTTTTGTAGAGCTATGACCTAGAGTGCATATGCTGTAAACTCTCAAGAGTAGAAAGAACTTTTTATCTCTGCACAAATATAACTTTTGGCTTAACAAAGATTCCAGGTTCATTTCCAAGTGTGCTTCACCCTGTTAACCTTGGAGTTCCTTTAGATCTCATTAGCACCACACCTTAAAACTAGCATAACCAAAGCCAAAAAACATTAAAAAAAAAAAAAAAAGGCTTAAAAGCAGCAGGTGAAGAATACACAGGGAACCATTTTCTTACAAAGCAGACTTTCTGGATGAAAGGATATTTACCAGAAATTAACACTTCTTCTGGCACCAGTGAAGATTCCTAGTTATAAATGAGAAGACATTTCTATACCAACTGACTGTTAAAGACTCATTGATACCCATTAACCAAATCTGATGCTTCTCATTTACGCTTTAACTAAGCAATAACATAGAGACCTAATATTTTTAGATCCAGAAGTTGGAACAAATGTAACAAATGTAGCATTTAATCTCCGTAAAACATCCCACGTCATCTAAAATTTAAATTTACATACATTTCTGCATGGATAACTGAAATACCTTTGTTGTCTAAGTGAAACACTTTTCCCAGCAATTTGAATCAAAATCAAAAGGACAATTCATTACCTACATTATCAAAAATGCTTTACTTTTTACTTTCAAAGTGATACTTAAGTCACTGCCCTTACTCTAATTAAAATAAAGTCAGTCTAGGCTTCATTCCTCTCTGGTCCATAAAGAAAGGCTAAAATGGTACATGTAGTTTTTCATCAAAGCAAGAGATAAAATCTAGGATATACCAGCACTTCTAAAGGATGCATTAACAAATCTGCATTCATTGTAACAATATTCATTGGTACATGTTAGTAAATTCAACAGATGTACAGTATCTGGCATGATTTTAAAAGTATTGGATGCCAAAGAACAGCAATTGCACTATATTCAGAAACAGTTCACAAAAATACCAAGTAATGATACTTATCCTATTAAAAAATTTTTCAAAGCTATTATATACACCATTCTTTTGAATAATATTACAGAAATATTCCGAAACCTTTGCAAACACACTTATTTCAATTTTGTCTGAATAGTAGCAGTCTTCAGAGCTTCTGTTATGTTTATCTTGGCATTCTTCTCATGCAGAAATCTTTGTCCATATCAGCCTGTCATATTTTCAGCAGCCTAGAAACAGAAAAAACATTTATTGCAAGTCACCATAAGAGATATCATATAGATTAACCTTTCCTTGTAACTATTTTAATTTCCCTATAAGTTAAAAAAAAAAAAAAATGAAGAACTACTTATGAACATTTCTCTAATGAACACTACTTTTTTAAATAATGCTGTCGACTGCCATCACCCTTTTCTAAAACAGCTGTTCCTGTTTGCTTGTGTTAAATTTTATGTCCTATATCTGAGCAACTTGATACCTGCACATTTTACCCTAATTCTTTCAAGAAGTGCTCAAATGCATGAATATGTTTACTTCTGGTGTTTACTACTTGATATAATTTGTGGTGGTAATTACTATTCCCACTCATACAGATAATCTATTGACACAAAACTTAGAAGAATTACACTAACTATAATTGTATAAATCACACCGCCAATTATTTGATTAAGAACATTAGTATTTTTTATTACTGAATAACTCAACCCAACCAACAAGGCACATTGCTGAAGACTGACACTGGAAGATTTTAGCCAGTTATGGGACAAACAGTCAAAAGATAGCAACAGGAATGATAAATCAGTAAAAGCAAAAGAAAAAGTAAAACAGCCCTCAATTACTTATATACCTGTAGTTAAATGCATATGTATGCACGCATTTAAGTACAAATATAAAATATGCATGAGCATGAATATAGAAAAATGTTAAGTTAAAAATAAAGTATGCGGTCTTCTAGAATAGAAGCAAGATATAGGTTTCCCTTCCACCTCCCAGATATAAACAAATAGAAGATCTACTAGAAAACAATCATGATTGTGACGTTTAGGTAGACCATAAAGAATGAAAATCATTTAAAAGTCAAGTGAGAATTTGTTTTTAAACCATTGTTACCATCTACTAGTTAAACAGGAGGTAAATGCTAATACATGAAAAGCCCTATATATATACACACATCATGAAATTCCCTCTTGCTGGTCTTTGGAAAGGTTCAAAGCACAGGTTAATGTGGTGAGAGCAGTATGTGAAGATTACACCACCAAGCTGCATGTACCCGTTTACAAGTACTGCTGCATACTGTTAAGTCTGAGGTTGTAGAAATGAGGTCATATCGGTTAAAGGAGAAAGAAGCAATCTATTTCTGAGATGATGCAGATAAGGGGGCAAATGGTGACTACAAATGCCCAGAATAAAAATCTGTGGGGTTTGGTTGTGGTCTTTGTTTTTTATTTTTTCCCCTTCAAAATAGTTAATCTAACTATTTTATTTGTACCATTTCCAGCATCATGTTTAATTCAGTTGTATTCATTGCCTTTTCCATGGAACAGTTCATTTCCTTGATTTAAACATGAAGCATATCTTAAAGTACAATTTATAAACTGAAGTATAGCAAGTTGCATGTACATCCCACTCTTAAAAAAAAATTTATAAGCTTTTTAAACAAAAGCATTACCTTTAGAGCTTCTGTAGCCTTGCGCAGTTCTTTAATAACAGATGATAATGCTTCTGGATTTATTCCTTGTTCACAAAGCCGCACACAAATAGACAATGTCTCCATATCCAAGCCAGTGTTTAATATTCTTGAAATCTCAAACAGAACTGCAACAGAAAAAAATGAAAGCACTTTGGTCCCTACTGGCTATGAAATTTCAATTATCAAAGTCATTATGCATCAACATTTACCTTCCACAGTAGAGTGTGAACATGGCAGTAGTCCATTGCAGTCTGAACTTCAACAAGAGCATTCATGTTCAGCTTTCCAGCATAAGTTAAAAGCTACAGTTTCCAACATAAACACCTTTCTAAGTTTCTCTGGAAGGTCCCTTTTTTCTGATTCTCATAAAACAGCTTGTCACAGATGCAACAGAACAACTCATTGAGATTTTGTTTCTGGTTTCTACAGTAATCTCCATCCTGAAGCTAAGTCCCAATATAGATTGATTTTGTACAGGTGTTACTCACACAGTTTCTGTAACCAAAACTCCCCCAAGCTAGGGAAAAGTGAAGTACAGGGTCTTTCTCACCACATAAGAGCATTATGGCAAGTGACTACTGTCCACTTGACAGCTGTGAAAATATTCCTTGGTATACCAGTGACATCCTGCAGCATACCCTCAGAGCCACACTTACCCAAGATATTAACAACCTAATGTAACCAGTCAGTTCCACTAAAGTCACAGAGAAAAAAAAAATCTCTAGTTGGAAAAATATTCTTGAAGCCCACACAAGTAGGTTGGATTAAGAATACAAGTAAGTTTAAGGCATGAAAGCAGTCTGTCAGTTCAAAGTCCTATCTACAAGCCAGGAGGAAAGCTTCCATCATTCTCCACCTCAAGATATTCTGTTCCTGCTGGTATGAAAGCAAACCATTCCAAATGCATTATACATGCACACCCTGTCCGTACAAAAGCATCTTCAACTAACAAACTGATGCAGTTGCAATGAAATGACTTTGAATGTTTAAGAGCTACAGAACTAAGGACTAAAAACTTCCCAGAAATAAACAATTATTACTTTTTTAACCATTTAAAATCTATCAAAAATTTTACTAAGCATGTGACATATTTGAAGGCAGAGCTGTAAATCTAACTGAGGATAAGTTCCAATTTTCTATTTCAGCAATAGCTGTGGTCACTAGTCGGGGCAGTGTCTTTGGCAGAGAAATGTAGCAGTTTCTCTACAATTCTGAGCTCTTAACTCTGCAGAGAACAACCGCTAAATATCTATGTCTATCCTAGATAAAATATATATGTTTTTACGTGGGGAGCCTGGGATCCTAAATCACTTTCCATATTTGTTCTCAAAAGCCTTTCTTAGTCTTTAAATCCACATATCATCCCTCCTGCCCAAAACATTGCTACACAAATGGAGAGAATGGTTGTCAAATATAGTTACCAGAACTTAGACTCTCTGTCCTTCCCAAACAAATTTCTCTCCATCTGCACAAATTAGTCTTAACCTCTTCCAGCATCAGAGGAGCCATAATTCTGCTAGTCCTGCCTTGCCTCCAGCAGCAGGTCAGAGTGAAGATCAGTGGCTGAAATGCTGATTTTTACACTGGTGAAGGTCTTTGCTAGCAAACCCTTATGTAACAGTATTCATAACTTTAAGAGAAGGGAAGATGCTGAGAAAATAACAAATTCAAAGCAATACCCCCCAAATGTTCTCCCCAGCCTCTATTCCCTCGTTAGGGCATTTCCAGAGAAAGTCTTCACATTTAACAACCCTCAGAGGATTTCTTGGCAGCTTTCCACTCTGCATATAAGGAATCGGCATAGGCATTTCATAGAATTCCAGAGTTCTGCACTACACTAAGAAACAACTCCAGGATGTACCAGCTTTGATTCCTCATAGTCAGAGCAGAAGAGTAAGTGAACACCTGACCTTTACTCACCTGCTCACATTTCTTGTCTTGTAAGTCTCCAAAGTATTTCCTAGCACTCCTGGTGCCACTACTCTCACATTCCCCATCCCATACCAGTTTTGGTTTTGGTTTGGTTTTTTTTTTTTGTTTTTTTTTCATCAGAAACTATTCTAATCCTGTAACACTGACAACTGTTCTCAAAGCTTTTTCACTATATTGTTTGTTTTGGTTTGGGTTGGTTTGTTTGTTTGTTTTTTAAATTTAGTTTACTTCTGTTTTCTGACTTGAGCCACCCAGGAGAACGAGGGTCAGATCGGTTCAGGCACTGGCGGTGCCACAGGGTTGGTCCTGCCTTTCCCTTCCACACCCTTCGCTTCCCCCGGGCTTAAATCCAAGGCGCACAGAGCCAGGTAGCATCATCTGCGTTATCCGGTACGAACAACGAGGAAGCAGAGTAAATAGACACGTATTATTCATAAACACTAAAAGCCAACAGTACTACTTAGCTAACTAAAGATCCCCAAGAAAAGCCACCCGACGTCTAAATTCACTCTCGCCACACGGGTGCTTAAAGCGTTTCACTCACAATGAATAACACGAAGCAAAAAAAGACATCGCTACGCGCTGCATCTTCCAGCAGCCGCAACCCGCACCCCTCTTCCCAGGAGAGGCGCCCGAGGCGTTCGCTCTCTCATCCACCCTGACTACGCGGAATCAAAGCTCTGGAGCGGTTTCTTAGCGGCGTTTCTTGGCCGCCGCCCCGTGCGCGTCCCCTCCCCCCAGTTCTGCCCCGTACCGTCCATGGTCTCCCGGACCGCGTTGATGCTGGCGGCGTTGCTCGCCATGGCGACCCCGCGCCGCCCTCACACCCCCTCCCCCGGAACCGGAACGCGGCCCAGCCCCGGCACCACGTGAGACCCCACGGCCGCGGGCCGGCCGGGGGGCGGGCTTTCTTTCGAATTCGTGCAGCGGCACCCCTGCCGATTGGCCCGTTCGAGGGAGAAGGAGCCCTGCCATTGGCCCGGCGGCTGCGCCAGCGCGCCGTGATTGGTTAGAGCGGCCAGAGGGGGCGGGGCTGTTTAAAGGGCCGCCCGGCGCGGCGGGGGCGGGAGCGGCGCCCCATGAGCGAGCGGCGCGGCGGCGGCGGCCTGGTAACGGCGGCGGGTGGCTGTACTCCCGGCCTCGGCACCCGCGGCGGCGCCCG
>VZRE01015574.1:7819-46560 GCA_013396775.1 Cephalopterus ornatus | reverse complement strand
GGGCTAGGCCGGTTGGGGCGGGGGAGGGTGGTCGGTTTTAGCTCCAGGGCCAAGCGGGACTCGCTCGGGGCGTTGTTGCTGCCCCGGCCCACGGGCGGCACCGCGCGTCCCCCTTCCCGCCGCCCGGGGTCCTGCCCGGGGCCGGGGGCTGCTGGGCTGCTCCGGGGTGCAGGGAGGAGGGCGGGCTCGCCGCCCGCAGCCCCCGCTCGCCACTCCGTGCCCCCCGCCCTGGTGGCTGCTCGGCGTGTGGGCAGCGCGGGGCCGGCGGGGGGACTCCGTGCTCCCGAAGCCCCTGAGCGCCAGCGCCTGGTGCGTGAGCTCCCGTCCAGGAACGCGTTTGGCTTCCTGACTGTTCTGTTTCTTCTGGTGGTTGTTCGTGGGTGGGTTTTTTTTGGTTTCTTGTTATTTTGGTATTTGTTTGTTTGGTCTTTTTTTAATTGCCTTTCGCATGCCCTTTCTTGTCTCCTTTTTTTTTTTTAGGTTCTGTTTATTTTTAATTGTTTATACTAGCCTTATTTATCGACTTTATGCCAGTAGGTCCACGCCAAAGCTAACTTCGGGTTTTTTAGTCCTTTAAATGCTTCTGGCACCTTAAAACAATTGACCATCTCTTCTTAAAGCCTTCAGCATGACCCTAAAATGTCAAAATTATGATTTCATTGTTTCCCTTAATTTTTCCTCTCCTTCTCTCTTTTCCAGGTATAGCTTAGTGTTATGGGTGATACAGAAGAAGCTAAAATGCAGATAGCACCAGAAACTCCAGGACGAGTCGCAATCCTGAATCCTTTTGAAAGTCCCAGTGACTATTACACTCTTCAGGAGCAGATTGTCTCCAGTCCCTCAATCTTTAAGTCAACAAAATCTTCATCAGTAAGATCTAGTCTTTAGTTGTGTAATTATATATATGGAGTGTTAATATTTTCAAATGCATTTAAAAGGGTATTTTATTTAGTGCACTTTAACATATAAACTAAGCTAAAGAGTTTTGGTAGCATTTGGAGTTTCTTCTCTTTACAGAAATATGCTGCTTTTAATACTAATGTTGTTGCTTAGTCTTCCTAACTTTCTAAATTTATCTAGTTCTCAGATATTAAGTGATTGAGTGCTAAAAAAATCCCAGTTCCTGAATAATAAAACTTAGTTGCATTTCTGCTATGAGCTGTTTGTCTATTCAAATTAATGGTTTTGTGTATATATAACTTTTTGTTGCAAATTACATTCTGGTTTGCAGTTGAAATTATTTTCTGGTAAGCATTAGAGAAGATACTGTGCTAATGAAACTAAAAAGACTTGGTAGATAGTTTTTTAAATGTATTTGAACATAACTTGGTAATTAATTGGTAAATAAAGGGTTGAAGCTGCTTTATTTCTGAATTGGGTTTTGTTGTGCACTGTGCACGGCATTATGAGGGAGACTTTGCAAGATGCATATGAAGTTGCAACTCTTCAGTCTTTGAAATGGGAGGTGAAAGGAAGACTGCTCTTTTATTGGATAACATGGTTTAGATACTGACACTGGGTGCTCAGGGAACCACAATTTGGATTGTGGCAATCTAGAAATGACTAAATTTCATCCCGAGTTATGTATCTTTAGTAGATCTGTCCTCAGAAATTGAGAAGAAACTGATACCTCAGTTTGTAAATGTTAGCTATAACTTTCCATTTAATATTATCTTGTAAATCACTGTAATACTACTACTAGGGTAAGAAGCCTGACTGACTTAATAATTTTTTTTTTAAAAAGTAGATCATTTAAATAGAAACTCTTTTGATTGTCATTAGCTATATGGAAGCAGTGATTGCATTGTTCCATTGAGATTTGTCCTGTAGTTTTATTTCTATCTTTTTAGGATAGCAAGCATTACGATGCCTGTTTCTTTTTTTCAGACACCAGGAAAATTTAGATGGTCTATTGATCAGCTTGCTCTAATAAATCCTGTGGAAATTGACTCAGAAGATGTTCGACGCCAAGCAATGTATCTGAGCCATGCTAGGTAACTTTGCAATCTGTTTTTATGCAGTTAACTTAGCATTAATACTAGAACACCGTTCTTTTGCTTTATTAACATTTCAGCATAGCGTTAAGGACTTTTTATTGAAGTCCTTTAACATAATTTTTTACATGTCTGTGATGTGGATATAATATTTTGATGAGGCTGCCTCGCTGTTGCTTCGTTTCGATGTTAAGAACCGCTGATCCACTCTGATTACAGTTTGGAAGACGTAAAAGGAGTCAATAGAAGCAAGAAAATGTCTTGCCAGTGATTGTTACCAGGCTACCTCTTCTGCTCCTTGTTACAACACAGTTTGTCTTCTCAGAGTATTCCTCCTGCAGAAGGGTAGAGCTGGGAAAGCTAGCTAGAGAAGCCAACACTCCCTTTCAAAGGTATAGGTTAGACTTAATGTGAAGGAGGGGGGACCAATGCTGGTTACTTGAAGTAGGTTGGGGACCTTATCTCAACTTTTTCCTTTCTCTGAAAATAACTTTCATGGGAAGAATGAGCAGGTAAAACAGGCTTGGTATTTGGAGCTTATCTTGAGGGATAATTTTACACGTCAGCGTGTCAAGGGGAGCCCATAGTGGTGAATCCTGTGGATGCTCCTGTACCTTTTTCAGATAAAACTTCCACAAAGTATTGTACCTCGTGGCATGAAGCATTGCAATAATAGGATAATAAACCAAACTGCCATCCTATCTAGATCAGGCTGCTCAGGTCTAGGGGGCATCTAACTGCTCTCCAAGCAACTTGTTCCAGTGTTTCAACACCCTCCTCCTAAAAAATACTGTGAAATAGACTTACTGTTCTTAGTGTCCAATTGAACCTACATCTCTCTTTTTAAATAGGAAGAGCTGTAGAAGGAGTATAACTGTCCTCAGCTGTATCTGTGAATCACCATGTCTTAATGTCAATATTTTTTTTCTTAATAGCTGTTTGTTTCCTGGCCTTCCTCTAGCAGCCAGTAGGTTTCAAACTCTAATGCTTTTTATATGTTATAAAGCCTTAAGTTTTTTAGGGAGTCAATTACACTGTTTCTGGAAGCCTATTTGGACACACACAATCAAACTTTAATCTGGATGGCTTAGGTGACAATTCCAATGATGATTAGTGACAGGGCCCAGAGATATAAATGTGTTGTCTCAGTGGGTCCTTTCAGTGTGTCCCACTGTTTCATACCCATTGTGATTTATTTTTTGTTAAATCATCTCCTGTGATTAGAAGGAGGCTGGTTTGACTACGTGTAGATTTGCTGTGTCCATGCTTGCGTGTTTCAGTGTAGTACAGATGGGGGCTGTTATTTCTGATGGCTGCAAACTGTACATGGTGAAATGCATATTTGTATAGGAGTGTGTGTGTGTAGGATTTTGCATGGAAACTTATTTTAATTTAGATTTCATACATACAGTTTTGTGGAAACAAAAGTGTCATAAATACAGCTCCTGATGTTAAAAGTTCATGGTAAAAGAATTGAGTATTTGAAGCCCATGCATAATGTTACATGAACTATGTACTCTGGTTAAAAGAGATAATTTATAATGCTTGTTAATAAGTAATTTTCTGAATTAATTGCAAACAACCACAAGCACAGGTAATTCCATATATAACTATTTCAAACTGTTAAATCTCTGTAATGTAGTAAAAGAGTCTGAGGAGCAGCACAGTGTCAAGCTTATAAGCACTTGGAAAAGTCTGAGTGTGTATCACATATAGACTTGATTTTGTGTGGTATTACTGTATCCATAAACTGGGCATCATCTATGTGCTGTGAGTCTATTGAACTGCTTGTAAGAGAATTTAGGAGAATGCTTTTCTGGCAGACTTTGCTAGTGAAAAACAGTCTTTCAATAATTGAGCAGACACATTGACACAGCCTTGTCCACAAACTTTCCTCTTCCTTTTTTATTTCTACTGATAGAAGTCGAATGTTTCTAAATTGAATGCTATGCTATTATTTGTTAATTATTAAAATATATCTGTCTTCACCTTGCATACTGTGTGTCACAGCTGCAAGTGCTATGTTGCTTGAAGTTGCTTACACGACTGGCTTGGTTTTATTCTTGTTAAATACATATGACATTTTCACTTGGTTATTTTCCCGGAGTTACGCACTAAAGAAAGAAAGGTCCTCTTTTGCACTAACCAGCACTTTTAGTGGGAGCTGTTTTCCCAGTTCCTCTGCTTATTACTTGTGATCCACTATGCATAAATATACAGTGATTGTATGCTTATTCTTTTTTGGTAAAGTAACTGAATTTTGTGCAAGTGTCTTCATAGATCTGTCACTTTAACATCATCTAGGCAGACATAATTGAAGATGGCATGTCCAAGCATTGTAGATATATTCAAAGTGTTACAAGCATGAAAGAAAGAGCTGTGAAAGAGAATTTATGTATTAGGCACATCTGTGTGTGCTTGTGTAGCTAATAATGTGTTGTCTGACTGATTTCTAAAATTATTCAAGGTTAATTCTGTAGTACTAACTGTATATGAAACCATTGTGTGATTCAGCTAGGACAATGATGAACATATGTGAGCTTCAAAAAATTTTACAATAAATTCCATAGTAGTAACTGAGAGGAAATTTCTTTAGAGGAAATATAAATAGAGAATTTCACACATCATGGCTGAAGTAACTACAGTATTTCTTTAAAAGATAGGTAAAAAGCTGCATAAGAGAATATGATCACTGTTAGAAACTGCAATATGACATTATATTCTAAACTGAAGAAAATATGGCAGACTATCTATTTGGCAGAGAGAACTCTGCTGGGAAAGTGGGCTGTGTCAGGAATTTGAGTTTGCAAATTCCAGGAGTGTCTTCAGTTGCCCTTCAATTCCTTGTAGCCCAGTTTTTTATTCTGCTTAGTTTTGTAGTGTAAGACTAATCTCACAGTAACTAATGGTAAAATCCATTCATATGACATTATTTTGGAAGATCAGTTGTGACTGAGTTTTTGTCCAGACTTGCTGATACAAGGAGTAAATCATGATTTGCACATGTGTACTTATAAATGGTACAGATCTTTTTCAAATGAACTGAACTGAGAATTGCATTTATTTTTCTAAATTTATAGTATAAAATTATTGTGCATAACAGTAAAAAATCTTAAGATTTAGGGTTTAGTGCAATTTCATTAATAAAGTTCCTCTTGAGCATCCATAAATTATTATATGGTTGAACTTTACGTTTTTTCTTACTGACATGATGGTTTTGATAATTGAGTTGTTTTTCGTTTGTTACTTAGAATTGATAAGGAGACAGAAGACAGAAGGCAAAAAGCTATTGAGGAGGTAATAAAACTTTATACTATCAAATATTGATTTGTCTTTTGTCTACAAAGGAGATCCACATGTATTATAGGATGTCAAAACCCAAGAGCCTGTTATATTTCAGTAATAAAGTAATTTTGCATCCTCATCCATTGTAGTTGGAATCCACATGTTCTTTTTCTTCCCATCTTTTTTCATACACCTGTAGGTCGAAACAACAGATTTTTTTTCTTTCATGTAGCTTGGCTGGTAGTAATGTAGCTGTAAGCTAACTTACAAATAGTTAACTTCAGGTTACAAATAATGATTGAGGATTTGGTGGTTTACAGTAGCTGTTAGTGGTTTATTGCATTTTTAAAAATATTGCAGAATTTTTGTGATTTCTTTTCTTCCTTCCAAAGTCTACTTAGTTGGATGTATGACTTTATTGTGGTAGCTTGTATGTATTTCCATCCGTTTTTCATTGTATTTTTTATTATCCATTTGTGTAGCAGAGAAGGAAGAGTGTTTCAAATCTTCATTATAGAAATCTTAAATGTAATTTCAATTTTAAAAAGGTAAAACAGGGCTCTGGTAGGCAAGTCTGTCAGTTTTCTGTCTCTGCAAACAAAAAATATATTTGATGATTCTATCATGGTGCTGTGTAGTTGACCTGCAGCTAAGATGTTCTGTTGTTCTAAATATGCATTAAAAAGGGTATTTCTTCTTTGTGAGGTATAACATAATGGATTCTGCAGCTGAACAGCTTGGAACCATGTCTCTGATAAAAATTATGCCTTTAATAGTTGTGTTTAAAGCTGAGGTTTTTTTTTCATTTACTCTGAGTCTTGCATTTGTTGTGAAAACAGGATTTGCCATGTGTGTCTTGAAGCTATATAATAGTGTTCAGCTCCTCAGCATCAGGGTGTTCCATAGTGCAACTGTGATGATAGAGAAAGTTTCTGGTTCAAAGAAGAAGACTGAAATGCCAGTAACTCATAAATGTTTCACTGCTAACCAGTTTAGCCAAATACATTAATAATGTTGCCAAAAAGCCTTGGTTTTATCACTTTTACTGCAGTGTCTCTTTATCACTTCTGTGAAATAGCTCAATTGTCAAAGTACAACTTAACAAACTGAAAATTTGAAGAGAGTTATTTTAAACTGTGCAATAAGTGGGGCAGTGACAATTCAAATTTTTAAATGAGTAATTATTATTAAATGAAACTTTTCTTCAGTTTTCACTCTGAAAGTTCTGAGGTGCTGTGTGTCATAAAGAATATGGGGGTCTTCAACTTTTTTTTTTCTTTCTCTGGGCCTGAAATATGTTCTGCAATTTTTCTTGTTCAGGGTACTGATCTAAATTTAAGTTGAGAATCACCAATTTCTTAAAAGTGCTGACATGCTTGTTTTTATTCGGCTCTAGTTTTTCACAAAAAGACTCGTAGTTCCTTCTCCCTGGATTGAACATGAAGGCAAACAAGTTTCTCAGTTTAATTCAACTAAATGTAAGTTGCTTTTGTGTGGCCATCCAAAATAGTGTTATTGAGCTAAACAAACCCACTACAGTAGCTTTTAGAGAAATTATCAAGCATAATTTGTTTCAATCTTAATTTAAATTTTAAAAACCTTAAAAACCATAAAATATGGCACAACTAATAGATTTTCAGCCGTTCTCTCCAAGTGCTTTCTTCCTTTTTGTTAATTTTGGTTCCTGATCTTAAACCTTTCTACTTCAATAAACCTGTTTTTAGCCAATTCAGTTTGCACACAGAATTGCACTGTTGATACTGGTAATAGCCAAGTCTACTTTGCTTTTTATTTCTGATATTTGCATGTTCTCCGTATTCTGACTGCTTTCCTCACCGTATAAGCATATGAGAAATGGAGTTCCATATATTTTTGCATAAACTGCTGCATAAATTCCTCTTGTCGTCTTAGTGTCATACTAGCTCGTGGTCACTGCTCGTGGGTTTCCCAAGTTCATTATGTTTATGCCCATGTTAGATTTTATTCTTAATGCTATTGTTATTGAAGTTTATATATAACCAGCAGAATACATAGTAAATGGACTACAAGCTGGACAAATGTCAGCTATAAAGTATTCTTCGGTAGAAATTCTTAAATAAGTGGTGATTTTTTCAAGATTTGGAAAAGTAAGGAGATGCAGCTTGTGGATAGTGTATATTTAATTGTCAATTGTAAGATCATCATTTTTTGAGCAGAGAACATGAGCCACAATCCAAGATCTGGAAAAGTGAACAGGAAAGGAAAATGGTCTGATGTGTTCTTCAGCTGTATAAAAACCTCAAAATATTTTTTCACCAGACTGAGTGATTTTATGGAAATGTGTTCTACTTGAACACAGCCTGTTTAGCTAAGTGTAAACTAGTTTGTTTTAAATCTCTCTAAATGTAGAGAAGGCTGCAGGAGACAAAGGTCTGAGCAATGTTGGTGGTATTTCACTATGCTTTGTTTGAATAGAAAGGTGCTGAAATTCTCTTGATCAGCTATAATGGTAACCTTTTCTCAGTACTCCTTTATAATCTCTTCCAGACTTTGATGCAAAAGTTTTGTTTAGTTGTATTAAATATTCTAACTTTATATGCAATGCATGCTTAAATTTAAGTTCTTCTGTTTTTTACAGCCATTGATCTTAATAACATTTCTCCAATTGGAAGACAGCTAAGCTTGCAGCCTGGGAAGAGCAATGGTGAGTAAAAGGCAATGTCTGAAATTACAGGCTTTCTCTGAAGCAAAAGAACCCATTTTAAATGGCTGTTTAATTTAGAAGAGGAATTATTTATTTCTTAATATTCCTGTAGAAATAGTTTTTCTTGACCTCAATGGAACTGTTAATTTTAATATCCATTTCTCATAGTAATTTAATTCTGTTATACTCTCTGGTATTTTTTCTGAAGTCAAAAATGAAGTCCTCAGTAAGACTGTGGAGTGATTTTTTTTTCCAACTTAATGTATGCACTTTTTCTGAGTTAAAAAGTTAATGTAAGCCTCAGGTTTATGGGTAAATTACACTTTCAAGAAACCTTTAATATGTTAGGTTGACAAGGGTTAGAGAATCTTAATTATTTTCTATGCCAAATAAATAGCAGAAGTCTTAATACATCTTTTAAACTGTATCATTTTAGATAAATAGGTAGTGTTTTTCCCCAGGGTATTTTGATGATTTTTCTCCCATTTCCTTTTGAATCCTTCCTTGCTTCAGAGACCTCTTTCCTCAGTTAACATAAAAGCCTCTAGAGAGACATCCTTACAACTCTTGGGTTTTTTATCTCCAGGCCTAATGTGCTGCATATAGTTTTGTCAAATCAAAATCACAGCTTTAATTAACACTTTTCCTTATTGCAGCTGTAATTTAAATAGCTCAATTGCGGTGCGATTTGAAAATGAATGTTTGTCTCTACAGTTTTAGTAAAAGGTCACTAAGCTAATTTTGTTGGTTTTATTCATTGCAGCTGCTTGTCAGACAGTACTGTCTTTGCCAGTGGATATTAACTTAGAGAAAATACTAGGTATGTCATGCAATATCTTTATTTATGAATGTCTAAATGTTTGCTGGGTGGTTTTGTCTTGTGAAATACTGAGAACCAAATGAATGAATGAGTTTGAAGTATGTGTTCTTAAATAGACAGTTAGTGTGTGTTGCACAGGACATGTGACTTAAATGATATGATTTGAGTGTGGACATAAAGATAGAAAAGGAGGGATATGGAGGACAACTGGAAATTGTTCCACCTGGGGGAAACTGAAAGGACACCTCATTGCAGTCTAGAGCTTCCTCACGAAGGGAAGCGGAGCCGCAGGCACTGATCTCTTCTCTGTGGTGACCAGTGACAGGACCCGAGGGAATGGCCTGAAGTTGGGTCGGGGAGGTTTAGGTTGGATAGTAGAAAAAGGTTCTTTACCCGGAGGAGGGTTGGGTACTGGAACAGGCTCCCAACGGGAGTGGTCACAGCACCAAGCCTGACAGAGTTCAAGACATGTTTGGATGATACTTTTAGGCACATGGGGTAACTCTTGGGGATGGTCCTGTGCAGGGCCAGGAGCTGGAGTTGATGATCCTTGTGGGTCCCTTCCAACTCAGATATTCTGTGATCTATGGAATTGATTAAAGGTTAACAAATGCATAAAAGGTAGTAAGCAGAAGATAACTCCTGCCTCCCCCAAACAGAGCAGTTACTTAAGTCAGCAGAGCTGTTTGACTTAGAGTTGAATGGCCGTGAGGCTCATAGCCCAACCTTGCCTTGAGTAAAGCTGTGCTATAACCCTGCCTTCAATTTAACTGAAGCCATGGCAGTGACTAGGAGTTGTGTGGTGGCAAAAAAGCCATGGTTGCTGAGTGAGGAGGCAAGAGTCCAAATTAACTGTCTGATTATAAATGCTACATCAAGCAGTTGCTGCCACCTTCTCAGGCTGGAAAGGCCAGTTCTTACTGCTCATGTGGGAACAGTGGGTACAGCCAGCTGAGAGGGTTTCGGCTGTGTGCACCTATCCCAGTATTGAATTTCACAACCCTGACTGTGAGTCATCAAAATTAAAGCAAAATAAATATGAAAATAAATAAATAAATATGAAAAATATCTATTGCCTTTGGTTTTTGTCTTAAGAAGTGCTTCCATCAACATATAATTTGTGAGTTCATTAAAAATTTTTTCTACAAGGAATATCCAGTTAGAATAGAGCAAGAGCAAAAAAAGTAAAATTATCTGTTAAGTTTTAGCATATTTTATTGGGTCTCAGTGAACCTCTGTATAATTTCCTACTGTAATCTGATAACTGCTTAGACTTCCTTCACGTTGAATCTGGTTTGCCTCTGGATATATCACAGAGACCATTTAAGCACTTGGAAGACCTGAAAAAGAGTTTAGTTTTGCTTGGGTATTAAAATAATCACTTTCGCAACTCAGAGGTGAGGAATTGGGAAAAGACCAGTAAGTAGATGCTAGCTTGTATACATACATATATTTTAGTTTTTTTTCAATTCAGACCCTAGTATTAAGTGAAGCAGAAATGGAACCTTCGTGGACAGAAGTGGACCTTTTGTAGTGGTAAAAAGCAATCCTTTGGGATAGGTGCCTAATTAGATTAATTACTTGCTGCATTGGTAAATTGGATTAAATGTTTTAATTTACTTATATATCTCTCTGTAGTGGAAGGTTGGTTTTTTTTTTCCTGCCTTCTTATTGGAAACAACTTCTTCTTGCCATTTCTAGGTGAATATTTTAGAACTGAAGAATTTGCAGATCAGTCTCAGGAAAATCTGAGCTCTTCATCACTCAGAAGAAAGCTGTTTTTAGAAGAAAATGGAAGTGTATCTGCGTGTTTGTCCCCTTCTCTGCATAGTCCATGCAGTAGTCAGCCACTTGGAGTGCTTTGTTCAATAGAATTATCTCCAGTCCGGTGCAGAAGCCCTCTGGACACATCTAGTTCAGTAAGTGGTCTGTTCTGTGGGTTGGATGGGATGTACTTTATGAGGGAGTAGGTGCTAGACTTAAGGATGGTGGGGTTTTTTTGTTTTTTTTTTTCCAAATTTGGAAAAAACTGTGAACTAAAAGTATTGAAAGAATATATAGCTGACTTTTTATTTTATCAAATTATTTTGTTGTGCTGCTATTCTTTTGTATAGATGGAATTATGTTCTAATGTTATTAAATGAAGTACAAATTAAAACATGCAGAAGACTTGCTGAAAGTGTGTTGAAACCTTTTCTTTCTCATAAAATGTGTATACCAAAAAAGTCATGTTTAAATTCATGAACTACTCTCTAAAATACCAGTTGATATGAACTTGTGATATAATTATTTCCCTTATAGCTCATAAGCTCCTTTATAGTGGACAACATTACTTGTGGATCTTTGAATGCAGTGCTAAATGTGCTTTTTTTCTTTTACATTGACCGTAGTTTTCACATGAATCGACATTTATTAGAACATAGAATGTAATGTCTGTTCTTTAAATTAAACAAAGTAAACCGTATTCCCAGGTGGACATAGCACAGTGGAACTGGTTTAGGTGATATGGTTTCATCTGTTTGGTGGCTGAAGTGCATGGAAAAAACCTACCCTAGGAATAGTGTGGCTTAAAATAAAGGTTACTGTGATAACCTAGTAAAGAATTCCTATAACATAATAGTGGTCACATTCTTGCAGTATAATTCTCTTTTCTTAAGGGGAAATAGTTTCATGTTTTGCCTGCTGCTGAAGTAAGTAATTCAGAAAATAATGGATTACATTAAAATATAAATAGTGGCTGACTTTCATCAGCATTGGTATGAGTAAGAAATTTAGATCAGATACTTGATACACAGATAGCATTAGTTCTTTATTTAAGTTTCTCAGAGTTCTTAAATCTAATGGATATAATAGGCCTAGTTGGTATTATGTGACAGTTTGAGTCCATTGCTCTTTTCTCCAGTGTGGAGGCATAAAGTCCAGGTAAAGAGCTGCACTGAACTATTTAAGCTAAACTAATGATAGAGATTGTCACTGTAGAGGGATTAGTCTTTCTCAGTGCTGCCATATTAAGCCTTTAAATTAGAACACTTTAGAACACTTTTTATATATACATATTAGCCGAAGTGAATATTACAAAAATATGCTGTGTGGTTTTGATTTTTTTTTTTTTTTCTGAAGGGTCAGTTTTCTTCAAGTCCTATTCAGGGAGGAACGAGAGCTTATAGTCTGGGAAGTATAACCAGTCCCACATTCTCAGAGGGGTCTCCTGCACGTAGTGGTTCTCCTACTTTTTCACCAATTGCTTTTCACATAAGGAAAACACCACTCTCAGGTATGGTTTAATTGTATATGTGTTATTCTTTCTTGAGTCATATATTTTTATTATAAAAAATTTTTATTATAAAAACTGCTGAATTCTTAGGGAACCTGTTTCCGTTTGGAGACAAGTTACTGTGCTTGGCAGACCAGCAATATCCTCCTATATGACACATTTACTGTTTAGCAGTGAAATATGTGAGACAGTGAAATGTATATGTTTGCAAAAAATCAACTAGGGAAAATATTTTAGAAGAAGGCATTGAGACCCTATAGGAATGAAAAAAGTTAGAAGGGTTAATCTAGTGTGGGAGGGTGTTTAAAGCCACATGTCTGAACTAAGTCAAGTCACAATTCTGATTCGGCCCAACCTGAAGCATTTTAATGTCAATGGACGAAGAATGTTTAGGTTGAGTTTTCAAATCAGGAAATCATGAAGATTCTTTGAAATAAAACTGATGGGTGAAGAAGTCACAAACACTTTGTGTCCTTGTTGCTGCAGAAAATGTCAGTATTTCATGCCATGTCCATAACCTGAAAAGGCTTTAACACCATGTTTATGCATGATTTTGCTGTGATGAGCCTTGAGGTGTTTAACACCATTATATGTGGAGATTGCATATGTGTTTTCTCACTTGATTAATCTTCTTAATCTTTATTGCTGCCAAGAATTAAATACCTGTAGAATACATGTATTGATATTTGTTTGGGAAAAAACCCACAGAACCAGCCTTCACACATTTTCCTTTGAATACTGTGTAGTATTGACATTTGAAAATACAAGGTCTCCAATGCAACAAACCATGTCACAGAAAACAAATTTTGGTGGTAAAAATGAGAAAGAAACTTGCCTTTACCATGACAGTTAAAATGTGCCACTGGTTTGTTTGGTATTTGGGGATGTTTGTTTGGTATTTGGGGATGTTTGTTTGGTATTTGGGGATGTTTGTTTGGTATTTGGGGATGTTTGTTTGGTATTTGGGGATGTTTGTTTGGTATTTGGGGATGTTTGTTTGATTTGGTTGGGAGACAGGGGTCAGTGAAATACTGTGTAGTTGGTTATAAATTATTCAGTGGACTGTAGGCCTTTGAGGATGATTTTTCTATCAGATATCATGTGGAATTAAACTTTGGTTTTTTTACAGACCAAAGAAAATTTACATTTCGTTCTCCAGATATTCCTTCTTCCTCAAATAGAATGACACCGCCAAGTACAAGAAGTCCTTACATAGATGGTTGTTCTCCAATTAAAAATTGCTCTCCTATGAGGCTTGGAGCTTGTAGAGGAACTGCCCAGTATCAGACTTCTGTCATTAGAATACCAATTGCAGTTGAGAATCACGATGAGGATGAGGAAGAAAAGGAAAATGCTTCTCCAGCAGAAGCTCGATTCCCAGAAATGGATAATGGAATAAACTTATGTCAAGAAGACAGTGATACTTTTGCACATGGTACACATCTTGTGGTAGCAACTGTGTCTATTGCACCAGATCACTCAGAAGCTTGTCATCAAAGGTTGTCATCATTTCAGGATATAGAAGGCTTAAAAGAAAATAATACTGTAGATATGGCTGATGCAGCTGAAGTGTCAGAGGAAAACACTTGGATAAAAGAAACAATTGGCAATAGCAATACACCAATGACCAGCTTTATGACAGGCATTACTTTCAGTATTGAAAGCTCTCGGATGTGCATGTCACCTCTTGCCGAAAGCAGTGCAATTCCTTGTGACAACAGTAGTATTCAGGTAAAAATAAACATTTTTTTTGCTTCTTGATAAAACTGAGCTGGACTTAATAACTGAATACATATACTATTCTGGAAGTAATTATTATTTTCTTGTACTGGATGTTGCATGCTGGTAGTATCATGACTTTTATCACTTCCCTTCCATCCCCTCTTTGCTCTCAGTGGAGTTAGCATAGCAATTACAAATTATTCTTGTGTTGCTCTGTACAGCAATACATTTAACTTAATCCAAGCTTATTCTGACAAACCTGCTTATGATTTGCTTTTGTTGTTAACTGATTGTAGTTGGTTTGTTGGATTAAGTTCTGTTTATCAAATGAAAATCATATCAGGTATCTGAGGGATGTATTGGTATTAGAATTACAGTACATTTTTCAAGTCTTGCTTCTTGATTTCAGGTGGACAGTGGTTACAATACAGAGATGTGTGGAAACAGCATTATGGATACTGCTGGGGCTGAAAACAGCTGCAGAGAAAACGATGTGAATACCGTTGTTTTTCAGAATAAATCTCAGCTGCTTAGAACAAAGGTAGGAGTTAAACTGTGATACAAAAGTGAGAGGCTTCCCATCTAAAGCATCCATTCCCCATTTTGTTTGGTTCCAGGGAGCCTGAGGGGAGAGACAGTGAGGTGATAATAAAGATGTTGATGTAGCATCATTTCAAGCATGTTGAAAATGGAGAATAAATGCAGTAAAAATTATCTTAAGGTGGCAATAAAATTAATGTGTTTTATGACAAAGGTAGGTTGTTTCAGAGGAAACTGAGGTATATACAATGATAGTTGTGAGGCTGCTCATAGCTTCTGATGTACTGGAGTCTGTCTCTTATTTTTGTTTCTTTTGTTCTTGCTGCCTTTTTTTATTGCTAAATTTTTAAATGTGTGCCTGTGGAGGAGGACATTTTCTGGGGAAAATTGTCCGCTGCTGATTTTCATAAACTCATTGTTAAGTTTCATAGACGATACCTAGCATGCTGACTTGGTGGGGAACTTCCTGCTTGGGTACAGTACAAGTTCTTTGACCTATTGGAAAAAAAAAATTACAAAAGACAATACATATCTAGCAAGACTCCTAAACCCTTAATCTTGTGACTGATAGGAAGGAGTTCTACTTCTTGCAGAGAATTGGAAGCAAGGCTCTTTTCTTTAGAGAAGAGAGCAAAGATCATCATCTCTCACTTAGCAATTATGGTCTTATGGTCTTACAGACTTAGTAGTTTATGGTCTGCAACTTGGTGTTGTTTACAGTCCTTGAAGGGGAGACAATACTGACCACTAGTACCAAATTATAAAAAAATCCTCAAGTAGGCCCATTCAGCCCTGACTTCACTTCTGTATCTGACATGTTAATAGCCACTTCTCTGCCAAGGTAGAAGTACAGACTGATGGTGTGTTACAGACCACTGACATCAAATTCTGATCTCTGCTCATTTAGGACTAGATAAATGTGCCTTTACAAAATTAAAAGGAGATGGATATTTTATCTTAACATCTAGAATTATCCATCTGCTCTGAGGTCTTGCCCCAGTCACCCTGTTGGACATGGATTAGATGTGTGAATGTACTTCCCAGAATCAACTGTATAGTATCAAACCTGACCTAGAGGAACTCACCAACACTATGCAGCTGTCTTTTCCCACTTAGTCTTTCAATTGCTAGATCCTGACTAAGCCCAATTTTGCATTTTAGATTAGTATTTAAGTATGAAGGCATTAAGTACTTCATTCAACTCACACAAGAGAGAGAACCTCCAGAGAATGGAATTAAAAAAGCACAGACATTGCTGGCTGAAAGAATCGAGTCTGGCTCATTCAGAGCATGTGAGCTTTGAAAGGAGGTGGTTCTTGCTGACAGCATGTTTTAAAGATCTGTGCAGAGAAAACATATTATTTCATTTCTTTCTCATTTCAGAAGGGGAGAGGTGGTACTTAAGGTACTTACTGTACTTGAAATTTGCAGATAGTAGGTTTGGACCTTATTTCTTTTGGAGAATTTCTGTGCAGATGGTTTTAAAATTAACTTTTCCTTATTCATCTAGGAGTGTTCTGTTTTAAGCCATAAGGACAACCAGTTGCTGAGATCAAAATCTCCAGAGACGCAATCCTGTTTCCAAAAAGCAAAAACACATAGTACAATATTTGGAAAAAACGCAGCTTGCAACATTTCTGCTTGGAAACATAAAAATGAAAATCAAGTTCAGGGATTTCACAAAACTGGTATGTAGTTTTCTGATGGAGAATTTAAGTTGTGTTGTCTAATAAATTTTTATACATGTGATCTCAGTTACCTGGATTATACCTACTATTTTGCTTTGTTAATGCAAATGTAATAAATTGTCTGGTATATATTAAGGGAGTTTTTAAATAATGTGGGATTTTTCAGGTCTTATGGACAAATTTATTGGTATTATTAAGTGATCCTTTTTGAAAATTAAGGTGTCTAGAGAAACAATGCTTTTTTTTCAGAAGTGTGTTCCTTCTGTGATTACGGTAGATTCCATGAGGAGCCTTGTCTTGAAAGTTTGGACATAGCTTCAGCTTCCAGATGAGTGTTTTGGATAGATTGAGCAAACCTAGGCTAACTTGCATAGGAACCAATGTAACAGTAAAACCAGCTAAGTTTTAAGATTTGTCCCCCCTAAAGGCATGAGGGACATTTTATTTTTTTGTGGGGGAGAAAAAAACTAAAGGAATATTAATTTTGATTTGCATTGCTTGTCCTCAGTCAGATTTATTGTGTGGCTTCATGAATACTAGCACTTGTATCAAGAGTGAGTCACTGTTGAAGAAAGGAACTGCTGGGGGTGTGATGAGAGCAAACCCCAGAGTTTAGTTCTTTCAGTAATACAAAATAAGTTTTATGTCAAAAGCAGCTGTTTAGCAGTTCTCTGAACAGCTTCTAGCTTGGTTTGACAGAAAGTTGCCTACCTGTCAGTTAGGTTTACCATGTACTTGAGTAAAATGTATTATTGGTTATTTAAAATTAAATGTAGTGTTGTTGCTTTAGTAATTGTATTAGCACTAACCTTGGAGCTGATCATCTGACTCCACCAGTGTCTCCTAAAAACACTTGTGTCCAAACTGATGCTCCAGTACACTTCAGAAGGAACCTAAGAAGGTGCACTAAGATTAATTGGTCTCAGTACATCACTAAGAGAATGGTGCAGCCTTTCTTCTATTAAAGTAAACCATTACACTTTTACTTCTCTCTTATGTTTAATTCCCAGTATTATTGCTTACAGAAATTACCAAAATAATTATATAAACCCTTAAAAATATAATTAACTTCTGCATTCCACTTACTTCACAAAGTAGCAATATAAACAAACCCTTCACACTTTCAAGAAAATCATCAGTGATTAAAGTAATGAATTGAGGAGGGTCTAGAAGCCCAGAACTCCCTTTGTCTAATCAAATCAGATTTGGTTACATTTGATTGGATTTGTTTAAAAGAACCTTCTGGAATTTATAAATGTGAATGGGGGGGGAGGAAATCCATATGGTAATCTTCTAGTCCTCGTGACTTAAGAGGGGAAGCAGAGATAAGGGAAATACTGAGATTTCTGAGCTCTGTTTATGTAGAGCTCTGAAGTAAACTTCGTTGGGTTAATGAAAATTAAGTCCATTCTAATATGTATTCCAGGTGAAGTAGTCTTTCTCCCTTTCATAGCAAGGATGTTCAGTCTCAGAGTGCTGTATGGTTGCTTTCTGTTCCGTTCTACAACCCACAGAAAAGCTTATACCAAAGTGATAGGTGTGGTGGCTGATGAGTAGCTGTTGGCACACAAAGCCTGAAACCATTGGTCAGACCTAAATTTGAAGGCAAAAGACAGCATTTTTAAAAACTCTTAATGTGAGCAGAAGTGCATGGCATTAAAATCAGTGTGTTAGACCTGAGACTTGCATGTGTTGTTCGAATAGAACAGTTCTTGAAATATTTTCATTAATAATTCACCAGTGAAGGCTTTCTGAAAAACATACTTAAGAAGAAGGGAAGCTTCTATATACAGCACTTGGTTTTACTTCTCACATTGCAAAAATAAATATAAAAAAATTTAGTTTTCTAACCAACAACCATGATGTGCATTATATTTACTTCTGTAGCACTTTAATCATTATTTCTGTAATGCATATTGGATTGACAGTAATTGAATCTAGCATCCTAAATTAGCTATTTCATGATCTTCAACCAGTGCCCTACTAAAAGCTGGAAATACACTGACTTGGTAACTTAGGGGATGAATTTTGTTAAAAGTAGGAGATGAACTCAGACTTCTGGAATATGAATTTTATACAATAGGGCCTTCAAAATGTTCTTAACTTTAGCTTGTAAGATTTGTCACCCCAAAGCGGGGGACAACTTCTCTAAGATTTATAAGTTATGGATGACCTTGTGTCTTTTCTGTTTCTCATTATAGTTTTCTTTAACAATAATCAATTGAGGAATTTCAGATTTCTGGACCGTACACAGGATTTATTTTTGCAAGTGTGATTACTAAAAATAGTAATGTTAATTTAATGAATTTAAGAAGCAAGGTGGTCCAAATTATCTCTTTCTGAGCTGTTCTGCATTATATGTGTAATTAGGAATGGGTTATATTTTTTAATTATTTTTTTTAATTTTTAATAATATGTTCAATGATTGGAGGCTTTTGAATTATTTACAAATAAAAAAATGTATCACTAAAATATTTAATTTCACCCTGTATGAGTACATTCTTAAAGGTTAGGGAAAAGTAACAGCAGAAATGTGTGAATGGGAGAAGTAATTAAGGACCCCCCCAAGGAAATTACCTGTATTTTGTGTCCGGTTTTGTAGTCCTCAGTTAGATGGGAAATATTTATTTTATGAAAACATGCATATTTTTTTACTGTGTTTTGTACAACAGATTTGGAGAAGAAACCTACTGTGCAAATTACCATGGAAATAACTTGACCATTCTGTTTCTGTAGTTGTTCTTAATGCATTGGTTGGCACACATTGCACAAAACGGTCATTGTTTACATTAAATTAATTTCAGTAGTTTTAAAGAGAGTCCTTTAACATGTCTAATTGTAAACTGAGTAGAGGAACAGAATAAAGACATCTCTTTCATACCTATGTTGTTCCATTACTTCTTTCAGTTGGGAGGTGCTAAAGAGAATGCACTGAAGAGACTGACTTCTGTGAAGCTTTCAAATGGCCTTAAGGCTGTTAAAAAGCAAGCCTACAATCATTCCTTCACTTTGCAGAAACATTTATTTTCACCCACAAGACAAAGGTGTAGATAGTAGTTGGTTTTAAAAATACTGTTCTGCATACATAGTCATAAAAAAAGTAGCTTAAAAATTTTTTTACAGATTATTAAAACACATATTTAAAAAGTAAACAAAACTCATCGCTAGTATTTTGCCCATAGGGAAAAATACATAAATGCAAATAATTGTGTGACTTCTTGTTAAATTTTATATTCAGCTATTTTTGTAGCTTCTTTTTCTTTTTCTCTGGTTCATTCTCATTGCTTGCCTCTGTAGATGGATTTGCAGGCACATCCTTTCTTATTATCTACAGAAAGAAAAAAAAAAAGTCAAAACATTTTTTTCTATCCTGATAAAACTTGAGTTTACTTGTACAGACTTTTTTACATACACTGCATCAACATCAGAACCTTCTGATTTAGAAAATGATCTGTTACAAGACAGCATGGGAATCAGAACTGGTAATTAAATTTACAGACCAAGACTATAGACTGGACCCAGAGATCTGTTTCTCTCTGTGAGACAGTATTTAAGTTGCTGGAACCTTTGGATGGACATAAAGGAAATGATCAACTGCATGTGCATCTTATTCCTATACTCCTTTCTTACCAGAAAGGGGGATTAGTAACTGATGTTTAGGATGATGGAGTATTTTGGATTAGCCAGTAAGTACAGCCAATCCTGTACCAAGGGATAACCTCAAATTATAGCATTTATTTGGTTGTAGAGTAAGGACCTTCCCAGAAATTAGTACAAGTAGAATGGAAGAACAGGGGGAAAAAAACCCCAAACCATCTGCTTGCATTAGTCTTACTTCGTCTGTTTTCAACGTGTGTCCCTTGGACTGGAATCACAGCTGCAGGAATGTTCCTGAGTACTACTTGGCTTCAACTCAGTCTAGTCTGGGGAGGACTACCAAGAAGGACTTGGGAGTGCTGGTGGATGAGAGGCTGGACATGAGCCAGCTATGTGTGCTTGCAACCCACAAAGGCAGTTGTATCCCAGGGCTGCATCGAAAGCAGAGTGGCCAGCAGGACAAGGGAGGCAATTTTGCCTCTCTACTCATCTCTGGTGAGACCCCACCTGGAGCACTGCATCCAGCTCTGGGGTCCCCAGCACCAGAAGGACATGTTTGAAATAAATACATAGGAGGGACACCAAGATGATTAGAGGGATGGAGCACCTCTCCTATGAGGAAAGGCTGAGAGCATGGGGATTGTCCAGCTTGGAGAAGAGAAGATTCCAGGTAGACCTTTGACCAGCCTTCCAGTACCTGAAAGGGAGCCTACAACAAGGCTGGAGAGGGACTTTTCACAAGGGCATGCAGTGACAGGAAAAGTGGGAAGGGCTTTAAGCTTAAAGTGGGCAGGTTTAGATTAGCTATTAGGAAGAAATTCTTTACTGTGAGAGTGGTAAGACACTGGAACAGGTTTCCCAGGGAAGCTGTAAAATGCCCCATGCCTGAGGCGTTCAAGGCCAGGTTGGATGGAGCTCTTAACACAACCTGGTCCGGTGGAAGGTGTCCCTGCCCATGGCATGGGAGTTGAACCATAGAATGGTTTAGGTTGGAAGGGACCTTAAAGATCATCTAGTTTCAAGATAATAAAAGAGCTCAAAGATCAGAATATCGACATGCATTTGGAAACATGATTTCTCAAAGAAAAAAGAAATAATAATGTTTGACTGTATAAACAACAAGGAGCTCTTGCATATTTTGGGTTGTCTTTTTCCTCTATGATTAGGGCTACTCAATTGCTGCAACCATCTGTTTACAAAGAAAGTCACATGCAGCTTCAGGTGCACAGTCTTGTAATGTCTTGCAAAATAGTTAACAGGCCTAAGGTGTGAGATCAAGTGAAAAGCCTACTGTCCCAGATGCACAAATAAGCTGGAATTGAAAAGTCTTAAGCCAGAGACAGTTACTAGGACATTACAGTTCTTAAAACATTATCAAGAGACAATTTTTATATTGTGGGAGTTGTAGGACAGAACTGCCATGACAGCCAGCAATTATACAGAATTATCTTCTGAGCCACCCATCACAGTTACACTGCAATTCACGGGAGCAAAAAGATCATGAGTTCTGGCAGATTTTCAAAGAGAGATTAGATTACAGAACAGTGAAATTCAAGCTATTACTTCAGCAAATCATCACCTTTCCCATCAACGGAAATATCCCAATGAGCCCAGAACAGAAATTTAATTTAGACGCCTCTGTTCTTTTCAACAGCCTGTGAAAGCAGGTCTCTGTTCTACTGAGAGTGGATATGAAGCAATCATCACAAGCTCCTGCTAAATTGTTGTTTTTCTTCTGGTTAAATTTCAGTTTTACCACCTGATGATTTTGTAACATTATTGAAGGGTAATATGGTTCTGTGAATTTTGCGCCTTACCTTCGGTTCTACCAAGACCATCCGCATTTTCTGATGTTGGATGTTGGAATCATCTAACGTAATGTTCACTTTGACTTTATCAAATACATGTAATGTTGTGTCTTCCACAGTAAGTGATGGCACCTGAAAATTCATATTTTGTATAAATACTTGCAATGTCTTATGTTTTTAGAGTAATAAATATTTTTGTAGGAAAATTCAATGTTACACGTAAATAAAAATGGTCACAAATTACTGCCGTAGTATCTGGTATACATAATTATATATCAATAGTATCACAGAAACCATTGTGAGAACCTGTTTATTTAGACTTACAAATACTATAGTAGCAGTACTACTATGGATTAATAAACTTGCATTTAGAAAAACCTTTTGTACCCTTCTAAATCCAACTACAATAGATTTTAGTCATTCTGCTCAATTACCAAATTAAAAAATAAAGGTATTTAAGAACAAACCTTAAGAATAATAAGAATATACCTCATTGTTGTAATCCAGTTTTGGTGTTGGTTTGTCTTTTTCTTCAAAGAAGACTGTTCCTTCTAACCCATACTTAGGAATCAGAACTACAATTGCATTTTTTCTCACAAATAATATATATGCATCTTCATTTACTACTCCCTTGGTTTTGAAAAATAACTGTAACAAAAACAAAATACAAAAATAAGAAACAAAGTATACACAAATACACTGCCTTAGAAAAATACAACATTCAAATACAAATCTATACTTAATGAGAATTACACAGCATATATTGAAGGCAGATTTAAAAAAAAGCTGTAAACCATTTATACCATTACTGTAGTATTAAGCATTCACCATATTTATAAAAGCACAAAACTAAAAGACTTCTCGAGATGCCATTATCCTGAATTTTTCAGAACAAGCAATGTAGCCTTTAAGCTTGTCCTCAAAGAAGCATCCCTCAGCCTTGATCATTTCTGCAGACTTGCTTGGTTTTGCACGATAAAGTACCAGTGTTCTCCCCCTCCTTGCTTTAAAATTGACGTGAATGTCTGTGGTTAACCCTGTAACATCTCAGGACTACCTACCTGTGTATGGAATGCAACAGACGCTCTTTGTGCGTATTGTGCCATTTTATGTCGGTAATTGAGATTTTTACACATATCTGCTAGTTTATGTTTATCTGTCAGTTCTGGGTAAGTACTGTCTGCTCCTATGGCCACTGCCAAAAGCCGATGCACTATAATATCAGCATACCTGCAAAGATGAGGTTAAGTGATCAGTGACATAGCAAAACATACCTTTTGAAAATTAAAAAAAAAAAAAAAAAAGGTTCTGAATATAAGTTTGTTTTTGTGAATCTTAGAGATCTAAAAGTTTTTGTAATAATGACAGTCTGATGGCAACTCCCTGAACCAATTCAAGATCACTACCTTTGCTGACCAAAGATACACTGCAGAGCCAGAACAAACTATACTGTTTCCTAAGATATATTCTTTATTATATTGTATCAATAGAGCCTGTATTGCTGAATGCTTACAAAGAAGAAACAAGGTTTTATTTTGGACTAAAGAATGTTTGGCATCTTAAGCCAATCCCTCTCGCCTTTCCCATGAACTAGACAAATTTAGCGTAGAATAGTATTACAATGCCATTGATCTGCAAAACGTAATCCCATTCAAACTTCTTGGTACATAACTTTTATTAGAACCTCAGCAAGGCACTTCTTAACACATCTAGTAGGAATTAAAATTATTATTTGGATCCTAAAAGTTCCCCAAATTATCCACGTAAATGTGTAGGAGTTTTAATCCGCATATAAAGAGATTTCACTTGAAATGTTTCTAAGGAGCAAAAGATGATAACAGTTATTTTCCTCAAAACTCGGATAAATCTTGGTTAGAATTAAAAAACCAACCTTTTCCAAGAAGTACGATTTTATTACAAGGCAACAGCTACAACAGCAAGTTTCCAATTAGCAGTGTTTTCATCTGTTCAGTCTCCTCAAAATTTAAACACAGCTTCCATCTAAAAAATGACTAGGCAAACTCTGCCTCAGTGTCTGGTTGAGACTAATGCTAACTGACCCCGAAGTGCATTTCTATGACAGAGATCTGCATTAGGGATATATTTCTATTATTTTTATGGGTCTTTTAAAAAAATGTACTAAATCCTAGGAGTTGCAGACAGTAAACTTGGGAGCTCAATGAAGATTGATCACAATCTAAGCCACTGCTGTTTCAATTGAAATCTAACGCTGAACAGAAATAGTACTTTGTTTCAATCAGAACACCACAATTTAAAATAGAATTTCTTCACAAATAAATCACTTCTTTTTGTTCTCTGAAACTTCTGTAAAATAAAGGTACCTTCTAATAGGTGAGGTAAAGTGGGTATAAATAGGTGAGGCTAAACCATAGTGATGAAAATCGTTATCCATTCCAGAGCAGAAATAAACAGCTTGCATCATGCAACGAGTGGCCAAAATTCGCAACAGTGTATTTAGGTAGGGGAATGTAGGAGATTCAGCTTTGTCTAGTGATTCAGCTAAAGCCTTTGCTGAATCTGTCTTGATTTCCAAATGCTGAAACGAGAGAAGGAGAAATATAATAAAGGTCAGGTATTACTAGCAAACATTAAAGAGTATAAGCAGAAATGCAACAGGTAGACCCATGGTAATCTTAGAAACTGGCACAGGTATCACACCTAATAACATAATGGAATGCCACCATTACAAAAATAAAAATCTACCCATGCACAGGTCCCTCTCTCATTATTACTAGTGCTCTATGCAAAAAATGAAATGTCATTAGCCTAGGAATTCAGAAAATACCTCCATTCTCAATGAAGAAACACTTTATGCCAATATTAATAAGCTGCTTTACTCCTGAATAAATCAGAAGGAATATAATCCTCCCCCCATATTTATGCCACACAGATTCTCATCCAAGCACAAGGTAACTGACTGTGGTATTTCTTCCACAAAATTATTATAAAAGTGATTTGTAAAACTAGGACTGTATGATAATTTGCTCCCTGTTTGCCAGTGTTCTTCTATAAAAATTCAGATAGTGTGAAAATACAATGCATTTTAGATTTTCAGAAACACAAAGCAAGTTTCATCACAAGATCAGCTGAATGCTCTTTCCTTCATGTACATCGCTGACAACAAAGTATGATCCAGTGACCAAATTATGCCTGTATTATGGTAATATAATGGCATATTTATTTAAAAAGTATAAATACAGCATATTAATACCCAACTGTGACAGTTGTGTGAAACGTAGTGAAAAAGGCACTTTCGCTTATTTAAAAGAATGTTATTCTGCACACAGAAATTTACCTTTCCAAATAGAACAGTACTTTAAAAATAATTTTCAGAGCACAAATGAAATCATTATCATTATTCCAGTTTTATTCCAGTGGAAAATTAAATGGGCTAGGTTTGGGCTTGTCTATTAATCTCACACTGAGAGAATCTGGAAGTTTCTCTCTTGCCCTTAGGAAACCAGAAAAAAGGGGTGAGGAAAGAGTTGAAGGGAAAGTAAATATGGATGCACATCACAGAATCTACAAAGTTAAAAGTTTAGCTCAAATACAAGATCCTGAAACTGTACAATTTTTTTTTCAGACTTATTTCAGGCTAAATAAACCTTTAGCTGATCTACGGAGAGGATGGAAACTATAAACACATTTTCTTACTTCCTGACTTTGAGAGAAACATATTTGACTTTACTAATTTTTAAGTACATCAATAATGTATGTGATCCAAATCCAAAAACTGGCTCAAAAATCACATGTGACTTGGAGAGGAGAAACATTCACAGCATGCAAGTGTTACAATAGAAGATTAAGAGAGTGATTTACTTTACCTAAGAAAGGGTTTAAAAAGCACAAGATTCTTCCTTTCATCTAGAGGTACAATTATCCTGCTACAAGTACCAGCAATTTCAAAGTGTAACTGACACACTTTCAAAATACTGCTTTCCAACCCTTACTCTTGGGTAAGTGGCCAACCAGAGAGAAAACATGGCTTTTCATAGGGGTTTTCATCATGAATTCACTTAATTAACATGGTAAAAACTTGCCTTGGACTTGGCGGCCTTCACAAGGATGTCATAATTTGATGGGGGTGGAGCAGGATGTTTCCGGAGCAAGGCAAACTCTGGGAACTCATCATAAATTTTTTGTGCTACAGAAATATTGGCAAGCAACATGAACTCTTCAACCATGGAATTTGTTTCTCTGACAAGATAAAATATTTTATATTGTTAGAAAAATATTCAATTATACATTTATTTTGAGTGCCTAATGTGGAAACATTTCACAATCCTAACAATATTTTATAGTATTAACTAGTGGTTTGGATCATTTATACCCTTAGGCAAGCAATTCCAAGACTAAAAACATAGCACTTACTAGGTTTCAAATATCGAGTCAGAAGAAAACTGAAATACCCTAAAATATCAAATTAAGGAAAAATGCTCTTTAAAAGGTCGGAGAAGACCAACAGATAAGCCTCTTGATTTCTTCCTAAGAGTACTGTTAAAATATTGCACATATGAAGTTTGAAAGTGCCATTTTGCACACCATAAAGTTGTGACAGTATACAGAACCTAGTGTAGATTTTAGCACAGAAACTAAGTATGCAAAAGAGTAATTATCTTCAGAAATTGAATCAACAGTCCTGTAACTAGAAGTCCTCTGTAAAACTGTACCACTGCATATGTGTCATTACTGCTCAGTTGTTCGTGAAGTTTCAGTAATCCCTAACTTCCAAGTTCTAATTTCTCTCCTTTGTTACTACCAGTAGGAGAGCACCACAGAGAAGCCAGCGGGATGTAGAATTTGAAACCTAGTGCTCTGTTGAATCAGTAGTAAATACACTAGTTCATATATGAAGAATACAGTTCAAAACTTGCTAAATTAGTAGTGGAATAATATACAGGAATTCTCTTCCAAGGATCAGCTTGCTTGGTGAAGCTGTGGATGTCCCATCCCTGGAAGTATTCAAGGCCAGGTTGGATGGGGCTTTGAGCAATCTGGCGGAAGGTGTCCCTGCCCATGGCAGGAGAGTTGGAACTAGATGATCTTTAAAGGTCCCTTCCAACCCAAGTCATCCTCTCATGCTGTGACTGTCCTGCACTAGTACAGGAACTTTGTACACTATTAACTAAATGTTTCTACTTAAACATGTCTTTAACTCAATCTCTACCCTGAATTAACTAATAATAAAATGCATACTTGAGCTCCTTAGTCTGTAGATCAATAGGGTCGTGAGTTTCACTGTCCATGTGGAAACGAACTTCTGGTGAGGAAAGTGTTAAGGCTCTGGAAGACAGTAAGTGGTATTAATGAATTACAGTGAAGCAGACAGAGCAGCTGAGCTGCAAGCCTGTACACAACATCTGAGTTTATCATGAAACTATAATTTAAAATTAGCAGAAATTACGGAATTAATGTTCAAATTTGCAGAAACTGTCATGCTGATACACACCATAGTAGCTCCTAAAATTTCAAATGCTACTTATCTAGTTGTGTTTTTATAATGACTCTAAGAGATTCATATTGATTGATCTTGTGAAGAAAAAGTTAACATCCCAAGTTTATATTTTTGGGGAAATGAAAATAAGCATTTTTATGCAAATCAAAACTCTTTTGTTAGATTTTTCACTAGAAAAACGGACACAGAACCATCATACATTCTGACTACAGAAAAAGTCAGAAAAAAAGAAAGCAGGGAAAAAGGTAACTGCACGGTTTACCCATTCTCGATTCTTTTCTTCTTTAGAATTTTTGCTAATTTGTTTAGTCCACGAAGGCTGGTAGTAATCTCATCATTCATAGTTGCTGAATCAATTCTCATCTGTGCTTCGGCATACGTAAGAGAAGCCTTGAAGAGGTTAAAAAAGGAGAGACATCAAGGCACATAATTGAATACGTAGTTCTGTCTTGCAGAAAGTGCAGCTTTCTGTCAAATTTGGTTCACAATAATATAAAGCTTTACATCAACACCTAAATGCCTGTCATCCTCAAAGAATAGCGGACAAATGAGGACAGATCTATGCAAGATATTAAGAAATACCAGGCATTTTATTGTTTTTTATGCTGATCACAGATGTATTTTATACATTAGAGATCTAATTTTCAGAAATGTATCTACACAATCCACAGTATTTAACTGAAAAATATGACTTGCTAGTATATATCGACCATGTCCTATATATGTTATATACCAAGTGACCATACACAAAAACATCGCAGCATTAGAGGCTTTATTAAAAGAGGGCAGAATACAGTATTTTCTTTATTTTTAGGATTCCACCATAATTTTGTAAGTCTAAGAAAATATAGATCAATAAGCAGAAAGAAAACTTACATTATCAAGTCTGTTGATCATTGTTTTTATAATACAACTTTCAGCTTTTTTTCAGAAGTGTAATAATATTTATATGACTAACCTTGGAATTAATAATACTCTTTGTAAATCTGGTTTTTAGAATTTCAGCCTTATGGTTCATCTCCCAAATACATGAAAATGCAAGTCTATGAGGGAGAAGGAGAGGAAAATCTGTTAAAATCCATACATAAACGTGTAGTTTCTTGTCAGGATCAAAGTATGGATCATATACATATACCTGTCCACATTAGATCTCAGGGAGCATAAGTTGGAACTAAGTAGCTCTGGAACCATATCAATCCTCTGCAAAGTAAAGAATAAAATCATGACTAGTTATAAGTATGTATTTTAACTTACTGATTTTTAATATACTAAAAGCTCAGAGGTAATAACAACTGCTTTTTTGCTAAAAAAACTCAGATTTCTGAAAAAAAAGTATGCTACATTAAGGAAATTCATGCCAAGATCCATTTAAATTATCTTTTCTTTAGTAACAGTTATTTCTGAGAAAAAATTCATCTACAGTGTTAACAAATGCAAATCATAGGAAACATCAGCTATCATGAAAACAAAAATAATGCAAAAGGCAAAACCAGGCCACTTCTGCAATTTCAGATTGGTATTAAAACAGTACTCCAGTTTCAGAGCCACATGTCAAGTAATGCTTCAAACAGGAGTTGAAAGGGATATTCTCCAGATAATGGATTTTAAAAGATAAAAAAGGAAAGAAATGTCTTAGACAAATTATGTGCAGCTTGAAGGAGTCTGCTTTTTTTTTTCCTTATTCAGAGAGAATGTGTCTACTCCCAAGAAGTAAAAGAGGAAAGCAATGAAAATCCAACCACTTAATAGCACAAAAAGCTGTAGTAAACAATTACTTTTTCACACAGATATACTGTTGTTCCTCTTTTTACGGACTCTTCATCCAAAGCATTTCCTGGGCGAATGAAATGACTGACATCTGCAATATGTACACCAACCTGGAAAACAAGCATCACATTATGCATCTCATGAAACAGAAAGAGTTCTCAACATGTTTACAACATGAAAGAAATTTTCTCAAGTTTTTATTTAAAACCCAACTTATCCATTGCCAGTCCCCTTCAGCAGCTCCTGTATTTACTAATAGGAATAGTTAAAACCTATCATATGGATATTAAAAAGGGAATAGTTGCAGCAATTATAAGGCATGTGTACATTTAGGGGGAAGTTATATTTGTTACCAGTGCAACTCTTCTTTGCCTGGGGGCTCAAATAACCTCTTTCATTTTCTTCAAGGCTCAGTACGAAGTTCTTACCTTCCATTTTGGCACACCCTGCTATTACAATTCTGAATTCCAAAAGGAAGACAATCTGACTAAATCAGATATAAGGGGGTAGAGGGCTGGTGTTAAGCCTGTAGCTTTTTAATGCCTTTCTTTTTAATAAAATAATCATTCCATAGGCCTTATTGCAGTATCTTAGTTGTTTTTTTTCTGACAGTTCCTTATTCTAATAAGGATAAACATCCTTGTTTATAATACTTACCTAAAGCAGTAAATACATTTTATGTTAATTTCCCATGACATACAAGGATAAAACAGGGTGAATTTAGAAGACATTAAATTCCCACACTGATGTAATGAAAATCAACTCCCTTTCTTTATTGCAATCTTGCAGCTCTGCAAACATCATTAATTTATTTATAACAGATCTGGCGCTTTGCTCATGTCATACACTATTCTACAGTCATGCCATATATTATTCTATTCTATTACCACTACGCCACTGTTTGTAAAATAAGGAAGAAGTAAATAAATAAATTATTGGCTTGATACAATACCTCTATATTTCCATTTTCTATTTCTCTGCAATGTAATGCATCATCAATATCTGTACAGCCAGGAGGATCAACGCTACAAACATGCAGATGCCTTAAATCCTCCCTGTGTTTCATATCCTGAAATTTAAGACAAACAAAAAGTTGTTTTCAAGAACACCTTCCATATCAAAGTAAAAATCATTTGAGAAAGGCACATTACATAAGATTTTCCCAAACAAGCATTTTCAGAATGCTTTTGTTTTGCTTTAGTACAAGATTAAAACAGATATGCAGAAACTACAATGATAGAAAAAATAAGACAAAAGATTATCAAGTAATAATTTTTTTGTTTGTTTTACAGCAATCAGGAAGAGGAACAGAACCATAATCTTATTATGGTCCTAGAATTAGCAGGACCAGGAATCAAGATTTTTTAAAGTGAAATTTTGACTCATGTTCAGATGGCTGACTTGTTTAGGGTATGACTGCTCTCAACTCCAGCTTTCTAAGGCTTAGATGTCTAGACAGTTGAAAGGAACTCCACACTTTGGAAGTATCGACCTCTGTACAACGGCTACAAAAAGATCTCAGGTATCTTAGACAAGGCAACTGACTTCCGGGGAGCTAATTTACACAAAGATCCCTCCTTCTGTTTCCATTAAAAAAAAATAGGAGTAGGTAATAAATTATAATAAAAGACCTCTTTTGCAAAAACATTCTTTTATCATTTTATTCTTCAATGAAACCTGTAATATGTTTTTTTATTTTAAAATATTTATCCCCAGAAAACAAAGTTTTAGCCAAACCCCAAAAACTTGCAGAGGTCTTGTTTCCATAGGAAATCCAGCTGAAAGTTCACCCTGAGACAAAACAGTCCTGGACAACATTTCTCCTATTTCTGGTGCACTGGAATATCCAAGGATGTCACAGTTTGTTTTAAAGCAGAAGGCACAGTAATTATTACAATAATTTACAAATAATTACCTCTTCTGTAATGCTCCATGGCATTTTTGGTAGGAAACTAAGAACAGCCTGGGAAAAAGCCTGATGAGGGACATCATGTTCAAGAAGAAGAACTTCTGTCTCTGTCTCTTTATCTCCAGCACTTCCCAAATTCTTTACAAAATGACCCTGAGAAACAATATACATACACACACATGCATACATCAAGTAATACCATTTGCCCAAAAGTAAGTATTTGAGAACATTATCCCTTTGGTTACTCATATATTAAAGTACCCAATATGAGTAATCTTTCTTGTTTGGTTTTCATCTCTAAGAGAGAAATTTAATTTTAAACATTTATTTGATTCAGTAAGTCTGAACTGTGCACATCCCCCACTTTTCCTCAAATGGCACTTAATTCTACATAGTTAAGACAGAAAAAAATTGTAAACGTGCTTTTTTGCAGGAAGGAAGAACCACTGCTGAGTAAGAGGCAAAACTAATAAGCTCTAACTTCTCTATGGGTTTGCATTGTGTCACACTTTATTCCTCAGTTCTGTGACCCCTTGCAGTAATGCTGTCTTTGTCTTATTGCTTCTTCCATATATTCCATGTGCCTTTCATTGCTCTAAACTTGCATGAGTCACCTGTGCGCTCGTTCTTACAAGCTATGCATTCCTACACAAGCCACTGGAAGCCTCTTCAAAACCCAGCTAGTGTTCAACACAAGCACTGGTGTCCTCAGTTTCTCATACTGACACCCGTTTATTTACACTGAACTTCTCAGAAGTTGATTACCTGTAACTCAGCCCTACCAGCACTTTGATTAAGTTTGGCCAATGTGTCAAATATCTGCCAGAAGAGTGATCCCTAAGTGTGAATGAGCAAAATCAGAGTGAAAGATTTTCGGATTTCTAGGAACCCAGACTAAAACAATCACAGAATCATAGAATATGCTGATTGGGAGGGACCCAGAAGGATCATCGAGTCCAACTCTCAGCCCTGCAGAACCCCAAGAGTAACACCACGTGCAAGGTGGTCCATGGTCAGTCTATATAAAGCACCTTAAGTAGCACATACATGTTCACTGCAGAACTGGATGAGTAAGCTTTTGAAGCATGATTACTCATACCTGTTTTTTTGAGGGAAGAGCAAACTACATCAATTAAGGACTTCCTTAATTTGCATCATCAAATGGCACTCAAATAACTTAAATTTCATGTCAACGCTGTTCGCAGTTGCTCAGTGTTGCAGATAATAAACATTTTATATAATAAACACATAAAAATCAGATAGCTAAAAATTCAGAAGAAAATGCTTAAACTTACATTAGGATACCTGGAATTCCTGGGCCAACCATCAATAGCAACAATTATTCTTTGTCCTTCCAATGTTTCTGCTTGTCTGGTTTCTATTCGAATGCGAGGAATTCTGCGATCAGCTGGTGTAAACAAATGGCGCCTTGCCTATTAACAGCCAGAAAAAACAACAATTAATTCCCAATTAAAGACAAAACCCAAAAACTTGCACCTCTAGTAACTGGATTATTTCCTTACCTCTTTGATCTGCGATTTGGAAAGCATGCCGCAATAGGGTCGCCAGTTTCGTTTTATAATGCCCACTACCTTTCCTGTAGGTCTCAGCATGTCCTGGTTAACAGTAGTCTTCAGCTGGTAGAACACAAAGGTTAAAAATACAAAACTGTTTAAACTCATGTAAACATGTTCAACTACAGCACATACCTCAACAAACCTTGGGAGTAACATTTTATGTCTCATTATAATGCCATAAATTCTATTATAACCTCATAAACAGAACTATGTCTCCTTGTGCTTTGCATAACTTTTAGCATTTTCAGTAAGTGACACAACTGCTTAGTTGTGGAGTAAGTAGAGACAGTGGAACAAGACAGCATTTCTTTCCAGTCTTTTTCTGCTGTTCTTAATTTTTCTGAAATGATGTTCATTAAAAAACCCCAGAAAAATAAAAATCTCCATCTTATTTTACAACCTATTTTAATTTTTAGGAGTCCTTCTATGCTGCTTGAAAATTCTCCAGTAATTCTCAACACGATCATTAAAAAACGTTCCCATGCCATTCAACTGAAGGATCATTTTTAAAGGAATGATCTTCTTGGTCAGGGCATATGTGTGTGGACTGCATGCACATTAATTGGAATTACTGCAGGAAGCTGAAAAATATTTTACTACTGGTTCCAAATGTATGCCCTGACTATAAAAGGTAACTGTCAGTGTGATACAATACCTGCTCCTATTCTAGAAAATCTTCATCTGCACATTGGTATACAGATTTACATTATTTTCCGACTACCACTCAACAACTTTTGGATTTATTAAGCTTAATAAAGTAATGTGGGAATTTCTAATTGAGATTAATTAAAAAGTATCCGTTCCATACGTGATCATCTATTTAACACAACTGTACAACTACAATTAAGTTTTATAACTTCTGTATTCACAGCCTATAAAAAGTATGGATAAATCTAAAGCCTAGCATTGTCAGGGTACTGCAGATTTCTCTTTTAATATAACAGTTAAGTAAAATTATTTATTTTATACAATGTTTTCTTTCTCCTCTTCATTTTCGATGTCGTCTTCATTCTGGCCATCATCTTGCAAGACCACTGAGGATGGTGCTACCCATTCATTTTTTGCCAACAGCTCCACAGCTACAATATCTTCATGAACTGCTCGGTTTAAATGTTTCAGTCCTTGTACAATTATCTGGATTTTTTAGAAAACAAAATGAAAATGCAAATATTCATGATGATAAACACAGGACACCCAAAACAAAGCAGTGTAACAGAAGAGTAAACATCTATAACAGGCTCTGCACTCCAAAGAACATTTTAAAGCACGTTTGTGACTCATTTTTTCCCTCTGCCTAGGTTTCTTAGAGCACTGATGATCTTATTTCAGGATTCCAATTCCTTTCATAAAAAAGACCCAGAAGGCAGCCTTGGGAAAGAAGAATAAAAGACAGACAGAGAAGTACCTCCAGCTGCCACCTCAAATAGGGAGGGAGGAGACAACTGCCACTGCTTGGAAACAGTGTCTGTACAAGTGTATCAACTGAGAATTCAGCAGGGAGACAGATGAGTTGACTGCTGGGCAAGAAAAAGCTATCTCCTCCTTACCAGGCATGAAAATAGGAGGGGAAATAAAGCAAGAGAACCCCACAAGGGCTCATGACAGTTTTTTCTGAAAATCCTACTAAACACATGTTCCTCTGTCAGCAAAAACACAGAAAAAAACAAGAGGAACAATTACTAAAATGCTCCATTTTAACACACATCACCATGAAAGAATTAATTTTTAAGTCGTTACTGAGGCTAGTTAAAGTTCACAGCACAAAGGCAAAATGAAAAACTCACCTCTCTGTTTTCTTCACCATCTCCATGAACCCAAACAGTAGCTTCAAGATAATTCTCTCTGCTTGCCCTATAAGTTCCTTGGAGGTAAATACCAGATTTTATTCCTTGCTGCAATTTGCTAAGAGGAACATGTTCGGGGAATATTATTTTTCCACTTTCTATTTCTTTCTTTAGGAAAAAAGGAGAAGACATTTTCAGTATTTTATATTTATGATTATTTCCAAACCGAGCTTATTTTCAAACATGACACTCAAGCTGACAAACTCCAAAATTGTAACTATGTGCAAGTAGGAATAAGCACAGTAATAAAAAATTACTACTAAGTAGTATTTTTTCTAATAAAGCATCAAAAGCCTAAGACCAATAAAACCCTGGCAATTCCAGGAACTCTTGCTTTCCTGTTTGCCTGCAGTTACTTAAAATGCCACTTACTGTGTAAATGGAATACACTTTTATGATGATTTGGATATACTGACTAAACATATACTTAACAAAAAATGTTAGTATAGTACTACATAGTAAAGAGTATGGCACACAATGTATACACCATAAGCTATATGAAACATTATGAAAATACATTACTGTGACTTAACTTTGGAGCACCTGAATGATCTACAGCTGGCTGCTGAGAAAATCACCTGAGCCCTCCACTTTCTTCCTACTCTTATATGTGAAAGCTCAGTTCTGTCAGAACTATGACAAAATGAACTTTCCCGTTGTTTGTAGTTAGTGTTCAGCTCTATCAGTTTGTATGTCAAAATATAAGTCTTGATTCTGACAAACACAAAGCACAAGGAAACAGAAGAGAATGTAGCTCATCTTTGAACTGCAGACTGCATTTATGTCAACTTAACTGATCGCCACATGAAAATACTTTCGATCAATAAGTTAACAAACTTTCAAGTACACACAAACCAAAATCAAGTAGTCAGCAATATATTTTGTTTTCATTTTGCTTCAATTATTTCTCGTATTTATACCAACTGTTATTATTCTCATCTTCTCAATAGTTACATAAAGCAATTGGTTTTTTACAAATAACAAGACACCTAATAACAGGCATATAAGCAGCACTAAAAACAGCTGCAATGTTTCCTTTTTACTTTTCAGTTGACAAAAAGTTAAATTGCCAAAAGTCCAGAGCCTCATATTCTAAACTGATGCTAGCAGCCTGACAAACAGCATCCAATATTATATTGCAAACCATTTCTGATTAATTTATTTTATAAAAATAAAATAAAAACATACCCCTTCATCAGATACACAAGCAAGACGATCTACAAGCTCAGGATTAGCTGTCAAGCTTTTTATATACTCCTCACCTACAAAAGCACACACATAAATATTTATGCGAGAGATGCACAGGATTTAGGCCTGAAGAGACTGCACAGTTTATCTGAACAATAAATTAAACATACATACTATTTCACTTACATGTATAAGCAGTTATGCCTTCCTCTAAAGCTTTCTCCTTATTAGTTCTGTCATTTGTTAAAAAGATAACTTGAATCTTCTCATCATCCTCTATTTTCTTCAAGTGTTCATTGTACCAGTTCACTGCTACCCGAATGGCTCTGTCATTGCGGTCATTAGAAGTTTCTCCTCGCTTTTGCTCTATGTATGTTTCTCTAAATAAATTTTAAAAACAAAGGCAGGGTGTGACAAAACAAACAAAAAAAAATCCCAACACGTATCTACACTTAGAAAAATTTTCCATTGAAACAAGATCAAGGCTGTGAGGCCAAAAAAATCATTACTGTACCCATTTAAAAATATGTGTAACGCTTCTTAGGCCACTCAAGGGTCAGGAGACAGACAGGTAAAGGAAAAGAGGAAGGAAACGTTAATTTCTAATACAACTTTCTCACAGACAATTGAAGAGGACTGCATTCAAGATGTTAGAACTGTGGATTCAAGATTCCTAAAACTATGATACTGCAGTATTGGAAACTAATTGTGAGCACAAATAAAAGCAAATTAATTGCATCTTCATTTCTAAGAGCTTTCTGTCACTAACTTATTAACAGATTTTTGAATTCTGCTACAGACTGAGCTGACAATAAAGCATTGGAATATGTTTAAAAGGGAAACTAAAATGGAAAATCAATATTCTATTGCTCAAGATGACAGTGTTATCTATAAAGTTTATTCAATATTCCAATCCCCCTTTTACAACGTATATATACTTATACTAATTATGAACAGAAAAGCTCCTGGAACACGCATCTATTTCCCCAAAAGGATTCCTTAGAAGTATACAGTTCTATGCCCACCAGCCTAATTTTATTTCCTGGCCTACAATGTTCCAGTTTTGTTTCCCAGTTTCTTTTACCAGACATCAGCACAACTTCATTATACCCTAGTCCACACCTTACCTATGATGCTCATTGGTGAAAGAATAGAAATGTTTTTCAGGGTTTTGAATCATGTCCCTAATTCGCTTGTATACTGGTGCACTCCGATTCCTGACTTCTTGTAAGACCGTCTGCAGCACAATGACATTCTTAATAACAGGATCTTCAAGGACATCAATCTGAGGAACAAAATGGAAATGAATCAAAAGTGCTGTTAATTCTATCCAATAACAGGACCTAAAATATTTGTTTGGTTAATACATAAAAAGCTAACATAAATAATGAGTGGCACTACTGCCTTTTTCTGTCACTGGGAAACTTAACAGTGTATTAAGTTGCTTCCTCCTGCTTGTGGGAAAAAAATCAAGTAGTATTTTCCATACTCTCCGTGACCTGAATTTTCCTAGAGCAAAGATAAGGACTTATTCTGACTTCCAACAGATTCATCCCCAATGTATGCAGGACTCCAAACAAATATAAGGCCAATTGCACACTAGAAATTTTATTTACATAAAATGGGTTCCTGTAAATTGTAATCTTAGTAAACAAAATACAACTAGGCACAATCTGACAGTAATCAGATAAAATTTACAGGCTGTATGCATATGCCTTTGGGAGGAATGCAAGCCATAAAATAGCACCTGAGCACATAAAATAGCAACTGTTACACAGTTGACATGCTTGGTTGTGCATGTGCAGGCTTAAGTTCTCCAAAACCAATCCCACCATTGCACTGCAATTTTAATTTACACAAAGTCAAACCAGTTGGAATTCTGTTAGCTGCTCTTGTCTTTTGAAAGACCTTTTTCTTTTTTAAGGAAATTTGTTAAAAATTTTTCAGCACTTTTCTTTGCCAACTCCTGACAGTCATGGTATGCAAAGATCCACACCAAGGATCCATGCAAGCTGTCAGCATAAAAGGATGGGAGCTCCACTTGCTAAGTTTGTGGTAAGGAACTGTGCAAACCCACCTCCAAAATGAGAAAGCAATAAGGTTCTAGAAGGTATAGCTAAAAGAATTAAAAGCAATGCCAGACTAAGCTTCCCTGACCTTGATGTTTAGATGATGTGAAAGATTTAGAGCCATGTTCACAGGGGAAGAAATCCAGTATTATTCTACATATAAGCTGAAGTACCGGGCCAAGCCTTACTATTGCAAACCTGTTTCCGTTGCTAGGCAAAACCTTTCCCTACTGTTACCAAGACTTCCTAATCCCCACTTCTCCAGCTTGTGGCAGCGTACCCTGGCACATTCTCAGAGTGCTCCACAGAATGCATATACAAACTTTATCAACAGACAACAAGAAGTCCATGTGTAACAGGCTGAAAACACCCTCTGATGCGATGTTTTGGGAAGAAAATCCTTACTTACAACTTTTGGGATGTATAACTGCTAAAACACACAACTGTTGTGCCCTTCTTCTGAGTACTCCATGTCAAGATTCATAAATTACTTCCAGTCTCCAATGTCTGCTCAGGGCTATTCTACCTTCTACACAAGAATTCAAAGGCAATTAAAAAAAATTAAAAAAATTAAATGTCAATCTTAGGATTCCAATGCCTCCCAGCCTCAAAGTCTAGTCTCTGCACTGCTCAAATTCAAAACTTTGCACAACTACTGATGGGCTACAGAGTAAAGTTTCTCCCATGGCTTCCAGAGTTGGGATGATTTTGCAGCCTCTATTCATTACACAAAATCAACATCACAGTATAGAGAACATAAACCTACGTTCTGAAAAACAGAAGAGGCATTTAGGGAAAATTCTGGTTGACAGGAAAATTCAGCGACCACAAAAAGATCCCAATCGCCGTTTCAGAGTCTACCGACTCTCTCTGCTTGACTTTCCATACCCACATCAGACGACAACGAGCCAAATACATAAATTGTGCGGTTTACTCCTACTGTTCACAAAACCCGGTAGAAAAAAACCAAAAATAAATAAGTAAAAAACCTCAACCCCCAAAAAACCCGAGAGCTAGAGCTGGTGATGCTGTAGCCCTCTGCTGAGAAGCTGGCAAGGAAAGGACGGACTGGCCAGCCAGGGATCAAGTAGCCACAGGGAACTACGGGAGGAGCCAGGCCCACAGCGCGCTGCTAGACGCCGGAAGCCCACGCGTAAGGGGCGCGGGGTAATTCACCCACACACGGATTTAACCAAGGCCGGAGGAGGGAGGGCTTGAGGCTCCACGTGGAGCACGGCCGGGCCCAGCGGCAGGCGGCGGCGGCGGGCCCTCCCCGGCACCCGGGCCTATCGCTCCGCCGAGCCGGTCGCCCACCGCGTCGCTCCCCGCCGGAGCCGCTCACCTGGTGCAGGAGGAGGTTGGTGTCGGGCAGGAGGAAGTGCGGCCCGGGGCAGAGGCTGCTGCTGGCGCCGCTGGGGCGCGCCTCCAGCCCGGGCGCGCTCGCGGCGCCGGTGGCGGGGGGGCAGAGGCGGCACGCGGCGGCGCCGCACGCGATGTCCT
>VZRE01015570.1:75426-97253 GCA_013396775.1 Cephalopterus ornatus | reverse complement strand
TAGAAGTTCTTCTGTGATAGTGGGTATTAGTCTGTTCAAAAGTATTCTTGCAAGGACTTTACCAGCAATGGAGAGCAAGGTAATACCTCGGTAATTTGAACAGTCTGATTTATCTCCTTTCTTCTTGTACAAGGTGATGATGACTGCATCACGTAGATCTGATGGTAATTTGCCTAGTTCCCAACAACGCACCCCAAACTCATGAAATTTAGCATGGAGTGCTTGGCCTCCATGCTTCCAGACTTCAGGTGGAATTCCATCAACCCTGGCTGCCTTGCCATTTTTCACCTGCTGTATGGCCTTATGAGGCCCCTCCCATAGTAGGGGCAGTATCCAATTCATTTTTCTCTGGTTGTTGTGTAATGTACTGAATTGCTGAGCCTTGAACTAAATGGTTGAAAGGTACAATAAGTATGTTAATACTTGTGACTCCTTGTGACAGTATTTAGACCCAAGGACTCCCTCATTGTATTCATGTTAGTGTGCTGCTTTGGTTAAGTTTAGACCAAGATATGAAGCATTTTGGAAAGCAGTGGCCATACCTTTTTTTAATTTTTCCTTTTTAATAAATTTTGTGTTTCCAATAAGAGGCAGCTTCTGCTATTATACGAAGTTTTGTTACAACAAATGTGGTGTTTGCTGAAATATTGTTTCAGATTCTGTCTCATAAAGAAACTACACTAAGAAATTGTTCTCCTGTTTCAATTACGTTAGTAGGGGTTTTGGTATCATCTACCAAAACTTTCCGTGTTTAGGAGACTTAGCACAGAATTAAGTGTGTTGTGGATGGATACTTTTTGTTCTGACTTTTTTGGTTGGTTGGTTGGTTTTTGATTTTGTTTTTTTAATAGAGTATATCTCAATAGAAATTGATCCCAGTTCTGGTTAACTTGCAACCAGTCCTGCAGGGAGCTGCAAAACTGAATCTAGGCAAGCTAAGGTATGATGGAAACTTGTGCTCATCCTGCCTTGAAACAATGTGAGCAGGGTGGTGGTGAGCACCTACTTCTTGAGCTGTGTTCACCTCTGAGCAGTTCAGCTGCAGCTTCCCTGTGGCTGCCCTGTTATGTACCTGGTGGCAGTGATGTGCTGTGATGGGGACTACTGCTTCATCTGGATCTCCAGCTAAGGGAGTCGCTGCCCTGCTAGTGAAAGTTCTGCCCGTTGTTGTCTCCGCTTGCCTGCTCCAGGTGTTGAAATGGAGCTGCATAGGCAATAGTACCATCTGTTGTAAACCACCAACAGTGGAGCAACACTGAATCAAGCTGATGTATAGGACTTGTTTACAAGATTATCTGCAAATAAAATTTAAACAGCTTGCTACTTTAATTAAGTTGTAGCCCACTAATACATGACCAGATAATGAAATAGAGCTAGCTGAATACTTCTGTAAGATCCCATAGCAAGACAATACTGTCAACTAAACACTCTGCTTGTAATTGCTATAGGACAGGTTGCTCTTTTTTTTTGCTATTGTTTTTTTTTTGGGATGGAAAGCAAAGGACAAAGGAAAGTTAAACTGGAAGCAGATCTTCTAGATAAATTTGATTGATTTTGCTTTTTTATTATACTAAGAAATATCAGCCTTGCAAATAATACATGTATCTAGTTTTGCTTAGTTCATCTTTCCTGATCAAGGACAGTTTCTGATCTGTACAGAAAGTATGGAAGCAGCTTATGAATCTATGTAAAGCAGTCTACAGTATAAAATACCAATATCTGAGCTAGCTTTTTACCTGTGAAACAACATGGATCTTTAAGATCCTTTTTAATTCTACTTGTATGGGAAGTTATGCTTAAAAAAACCCCAAAAAACAAAAAAAGCAAACAAACCAAAAAAAACCACAAAAAAGCCAACCAACCAAAAACAAAACAAAACCTGTCCTATGCCACACATAGTGATTCACAATGACATTCATGTCACTTGATATATGAAAGTATTTCTGTTCTGCAGATTGGACAACTGAGGCTGAGTGGTTAAGATGTGTTTGTGGCAGTCCTTGAGTACTTCAGAGGATCCTGCTGTTGCTTTCACGTGTTCAGGTGTACTGTCCAGTCAGTGTCTGCACAGCATGTGATAGGCCTCCCTGTGCTCCCTGCTGCGTTTACATCAAAGTTAGGTTTTTCATCTAGGAAGGTCAGTAGCAGGTGTCACAAACATCAGAATGTAATCCCCTTTCATCAACACTAGACATTAGCAAACCGTTAATGAGGCAGCAATTATGTTAATGTACACTAGTCCAGGCTGGTTTTCAAGCTCTTCCATAATTCACCATCACTAGTTTAACATGTGTTAATGGTTTTGCTTGCCTGTGTTCAGAAGCACCATAGGCTAACCAGTGACATTTTTTTATTACCTGGTTTGTCTTTGTGAATAAATTTACAAGCAGGTTTTTCAAAGTCATATAAAGCATTTGAAACAAAGTCAATGTTCATTTTATTCTGGAATAAACAGCCTGACCTTACAGGAAGTGTATGTGGTTAAATGCAGCCTCCTAACTGCGCTAGGAGCATTGTTTGATGGATATAATGTTGTGTGCTTTTAAATTGAATTATTTTACATGATTGAAGGAAGCTGTAAAAGCAGGTGTTAGTGTATTTAAACCAGGCTCTCTGATCTTCTTGTGGTCAATGTTGACTGTACAGACTTAATGCAATAATTTTACCCAGAATTACATACAACCTCACACTGTGAGCTGAGATAACATTTTTGTAAACTTGATTTTTGTGATTCAGAATTAACAGTTGTAACAAAGATGTCTTTTCTAATGTCCAAGAAAGAGCAAGATGAATAATAATACTGATACTGTAATTACTATAGATCAGCTTCTAAGAAGCGGACCCCAAAGTGGATAGGTAGAATTTTATAATGAAATATAGTTCTCTTGTCAAGTGATACCAGTCAATAGATTCAGGAAGGCACCAGTGCACTGATTGGTACAGAAAAAGTAATTTAGTTGCAGGGACTAGATAAAAAGATACTAGGTATTTTTTCCTACTTTTTCTCGGGGTATCAGTTTATAATCAGCATTCTAAAATACAAAATGAAGGGTACCTCATCCTAAAGGATTATTTTATGTAGAAACAATGATTTTTCATAATATATCAGCCCCTCATTGGCGATTCAAAAGATGGTCCAAATGAAGAAAAATTTAGTGAGGATATGATTCTTGTGTACTTACTGATGCAAGAAAGCAGTTGTTAGTTTTCAGAGCTGATCAGAACACAGAAAGGATAAACACCGTAGGTGACATTTTGTCTGTGCCCTTTAGCAGTGTTTCTATAAACTTCATCCCTGGGACACTGAAAAAATAGTGCAACTCCAACAGAAAGGAATGGTAATCAGAAGGCACAATAGAGGTTGCTGTAAGGAAAAAAAAGAGAATTAGCAAGGCAGTGCTTTCACTAATAGAGTAAAAATGTTTGTGGAACAGAAAGAACTGCTGCTAGGTAGGCGTTGAGGACTTGGGCATCTTTGAATATGTTTTAAAAAAGAAATTGCCAAAACAGACTAGAAAACAGACTTTTAAAGTATGTAATAATGTTTTGAGTAATTAGTATATTTGCCAAACTTTATCGGCATTGTGATAAATAATGACAAATAGAAGGAACGTTTGAATTCTTATCTTTTGTAAAGATTTTCTAATTTTTTTTTTTTAAGTTCCTATACGTTTCTGCATTTTGAAGGATAATGACTTGACTCTAAGCTTTACTGCTGCTGGGTTTGCAGGTGGTTGTTGTTCTTGAGTTTGTCAGTAGTATTGTGAATCTTGGCTATCGTTGGCGTTATGGCCATAATAGTGGCATTAGTGACTTTGTTACCTAATGTAAAATGAGTAAGCCCTGATACATTAGAAGTGTGATGCGTGGGTAGTGTGAGAGTTGACGAAGTTTTGGTTTTGGCCATCTTTTCCCCATGCACAAAGAGACCTCCTCTACAGGAACACATGAAACAATGTTTTCAGTTTGGTGGCTGACATGAATGAAAAAAGCTATAAAATACAGGAATCACATTTGAAAGTTAATGATGAGCAGATTTTTTAAAATGCACACTTCTTTGGAGCTTGCTAGAAGTATTTCAGAAAGAGGTGGACAGACAGCTACTTGAGATCTTGCAAAATGAAGTATTTATTTTGCTTTCTAAACTTGTAGCTCCCTGGGATTCTTCTTCCTTAGCCTTAGGATACCCATGTTCACCTTCTACTGTCACAGAAGACTAGAGTTAAAAGTACTGCTTCAGCCAAATCTGGATGCGTTTTTTGCATGACTTGTAAGGTGTCTGGAAGCAGCCCTTGTGTGTGACATTGCAGAGAATGTGTTTGGATTCCTCAGCATCTCTGACCTCTGCTGCATGCTGATCACAGTGCCAGCTCCTGCCACTGATGGGAATGCCCGCCCTGCTGATCCAGGTACCCTAATAGGAAGCTCCTAGGCCTGTCTTAAACAAAGAGGTCCTGGGGAGAAAAGTGCAAGTCTGACGTATGGTGTGGCCATGGCAACAAGCAGAGACAAGGGTACCATTTTGGAGTAAATGCAGACTATTGTGGCTCAGTAAGAAACCAGAAGGTATTTTCATTACAAAGTTATTCTGTATGTGTGTGTCAAAGGTTTTCTGAAACACTTGCAAGAAGACAGCCTACAAAAAACCAAAATCTGAAATTAAGTATGTAAAGGTGTCTTTAAATGAATTATTTTTCCACTTGCAATGGAAACTTTAGCTGGAAAATTCATAAGCACATTTACTCCTGTGAAATATTAATGTAATGCATTATTTGACCAATCATAAAATATCTTTTGTCTGCTTACACTTTAAAGTCCAACACCTAGATTTCTCAGTAAAATGAATGTATTTTTCCTGTACTATGGAGCATGGCCAAAGTTTTGTGTGTCTGAATATTGGATCCAGGTAGGATTGCATTTCATAATTTGGTTGTTGTTTTTTCCCTGTTTCTTAGCATCAGTAAAAACAAATATGTATATATTCTATCTGGGAGGGATTTTGTGAAGCTCATTTTGGTTGCTGAAAAGGTTTCAGAGGTGTTATTATAGGAAAACTCTTTCAAGCTCATCACTGTGAGCATGATGCTGTTGTTTGATACGTAGTCAGGGCTTGGCATTTCTAGCACAGCTTTCAGCACAATACTTTGATTTTTAAAATGGAGCAGATAAATTTTAAATGCAAGATGACAAAGTGCTCTGAAAACTTGTGCAAAACAAATCTTGACTTTTGGGGGCTAAAATATTTTTCTCTTATTTTTGGTGGTCAGGAATATACATTTGTATTGTGATCTTTGTTTCACAGGGTTGTGAAAGGAAGATAGGTTATAGGAGTGATATAACAACACAAAATAAAATTATGCTGTTGGGATAAAGTGGAACTGCATGCTTCTGTTTATACCACATCTATACCTTTTGTCTTTCCAGGTGGATACTGTGTTCTTATGTGTCTTTTAGATTGTATAGATGTATAGGCAGTTTAGGTTTGTTCTCAAAATCATGATCAGAGCTTTAAAAATGTTCTGGTTGTAGAAATCTAAAGCTGCCTGACTGATCAGAGGCAGGATGAGAGGACAGGTGTAGGGTCTTAAATCTTGTTGCACTCTGTCATTTGAATAGTGTGCCTAAGTATGAAACTGTGAGCTAATTGTTCTTGAGGGAGGAGTTTTATATGGGATTTGTTTTTGTTTTCTTTCTTCGTTTCCTTCTGCAGTGTCTTGGCTATTTTTAAATAGCACACTTTACACAAATCTCTGTTCCTCAGTCTGTCTCTTCACCCCATGTCCTGCCCAGCAGTGATGTTTTGCCTTTGCTGATGCACAAAGTTTTATTGAATGGTGGGAGTCAAATGCCAACCTGTGCTGCATCTGCTGAGTGTCTTGCTGATGGACTCGTAGGCCACAGCACTGGTAGTGATAAGATCCATTTTGACTTGTACTTTTTGACTACCAGGAGACTTCAAGGAGTCTGTTAGCAGTCTTGGACAAATAGCTTTGCTTTGCTGCATAATTCCTTTTCCTCTCAGGAAATTTTCTAAACAAGACCTGAGGCTTTGTGGATTTGTACTGATATTTTGATATGAAGTGATTAATATAGTGATAAACTGGATAACAGACAAGGCAAATGCTTGTTCTAGTCATTTGTTTTGCTTACACTGAACTGGGAAATATTAGGTAGTCTTACCACCTAATACATGCTGAGAAAACAATCTAAAAATCAGAAACACGTCTGCTTTTTAAAAGCCAGGACTATGCTTTTTACACCTGTGGCAGTAAATGAAGTAGTAATTAACAGAATAGGTATATCAATCTCATGAAATGTGTATATGAAATTAACTTTAATACTCACTGAAGTTGAGCGCTACATCACATTTTTAATGGAATTTGCCTTAGACAAGACCTGCTGAGGTCTTACCAGCATTTCATGTGCTGCTCAGAGCTTTTCCAACAGCCAAATTTTTCCAGCTTTTTTTTTCTTTTTGACTATTAAAAATGTAAGCCAAAGATGATGATGCCATATCTATTTAGACCTTATTGCTTTTGTTTGAGTTTAAGATCTTTTCCAAACTAGGGATGATTTTTATAGAGACTTAAAACAATCTATTTAAGAGGACTGAAATACGAAAAATGCTTTGTTCCTTGATAAAATACCTACTAATACTGAAATGTTAATAGATAATCTTTTACTTGAATAATGCATTTTGTATCCATATTGCAAGTTCATCAGGGAATATATCTCAATGTAATGATGTACTTCTGTTAGGGGAACCTAATCAGTTTGCGGTATTTGATACTATTTTAATGGTTTTTTTTAATCTACCTTTGGTTTCAAATTTTGTATGAATGGCCAGATTCATTATAGTTTAGTGTTCAGAAAAGTGTTAGTGAATTATCATTGATTAAACAGAAGTTTTACATTTCAAGTGAAATTTTCTTCAAGGCTTTGATGTGCTATGTAAGTTTGTAAGTGAACTAAATTATCAATGCTGAATGATTTATTTATGATTTTAGTTTTAACCATTCTTACATACAAAATATTAACTGGTTATAAGCCATGGTTAAAAGCAGTGTTTGTAAAAGGGGATTACTGTACTGTGTTACAGTACTTACTAGAAATTGCTAAATACAAGCCACATTTGAGTATTTTCAAAGAAAATATTGATTTAGCAATAAAATTGTTTACTTGTAAATATGAATTTATTGTTGCTTTGTCAAACTGTAGTTGATCAGGAGCAGCATTTATTCTTCTAGAAAACTTAGCATAAAAGTGTTTTCAACATTTGAACAGTCAGCTGTGAAACTGCATTGTGAATAATGCAAATATGTTGAAAAAACCAAACCCTGGAGAATGACTGAAAGGGTGCCTCTCACCTGAAATCCACTTCTACAATGGTAATGAGAAATGCATAAGTTTATTCTCATATGTATGTGTGATTTGAGATAACCTTAGTGCTTGCTTTATTGTTAGTTTCATTTCATAAAAAGAAGTGAAATTCACCCACCTGAGAGGGCTCCTACAAAGTTGTTTCAACTTTTATGATGACTGTATTGGAGACTAATAGATGTAGCAGTTGTGTGATTTGTAGCTATCTTAAATAAAATCTAGTGCAAAACTGTCTCTGTAGCTCTGTAGTGGGGTATAATCTGGCAAGCTGTCAGCCTTGTAGCACAAGAGTGGTTCTAGGTTAATGCCCCTGTCTCTCAACAGCCCACGCTGTGGAGCAGGAAGGAGCAAAATACTCACAGAATAGGGTGACCCTACAAGTCTGCACTCATGGAAGAACCAGGCATCCAGCTGCATCTTCTGACCTTCAGTTGTTGTTCTCTCCAGAGCAAGTCTGATCCTTTGTATGCTCCTTCCTGTCTGTTTTACGGACAGGTGAGCTACGTGGAAACACTAGTAGCTAAAAATGGAGAATGCTAACAGTCCATTTCTTCAATTACCTCTCAGCTATTTGTTACTGCTCAGCTGAGACTGATCACTCACTGCTCTGCTCCAGCACAAGGTTAAACAGGGTTACCAAACCCAAAGGAACTCATCCACTCTGATGTGGGACAGTGAGGCATGGGTGCGTCACTTGTCCTTATCAGCACTTGGCCAACACCTCCCAACGTGGGCTGATCTGACCCTCCTAACCCCTGGCTGGGTGTGTGGTCATCCACAGCTGACAAACCCAGCACCAGGCAATGGAGCAGAGCTCAGACCAGGTCTGCATGTTCTGAGCGCAGCAGCACACCACTAACAAGCTGTCACCAACACACAAGAAGACAGAGCCCCAAAAGCCACTCAGATGCTGTGTGTAGAATGAGAGGCAAATTACTGGTATCTATAGACAAGGAGTAAGGAAATGTGGATATACCGTGAGCTTCCTCATGCAAATACTGAGACTTCTTGTAAGAGGGTTTTAAATCATGCTGGTAATCAGCATGCTATTCAGGAAACTACAGAGCTGCCATTGGCCTGAATATGTTATCTTCTCTCCATCTCTCATATATACATTTAAATCCAACCTCACAGTACACCTGACTGTGGGACTTAAAACCTCTTGGGTTTTGTGCTTGTTTGCTTAATTTGACCTAGAGGCATTCACGTGAAGTGCTCAGACAAAAAAAAAACAGGCATGAAATTTTTGTTTGTTTCTTTGTATGCATGAGACAAGCATGTAATGGGTGAGATTAGTTGTTTCTCCTCTTCAAGATGAATAGATCTTTATTATTTTATGTATCTATATTAGATGCAGAGCCTGTTTAGAGCATCTAAATAAATAATCAAATGAAAGGTACGAAGGACACGTTGCAATGAGTATTAGTGAATAATCTTCCTTGAAAGAAAAATAACACTTTCACATGCACTTTAGTAAGAAGTACAACAGTCATGGTTTAATAAGAACTGTAGCCTTAACCAACAAAATTGCACGAAACAAGTGGCAGTCTGCATTCTAAATATTGGTATCTACCGTGTGTCATTTATGGGCATTTGCTAAGGCATGTTTATTTCAGAGCTATACTGAGCTTTTTGCTGTGCTAGAACTGACTTCACAGTCCACAATTCTCTGCTTTTGTCTGCAGAATAATCGCTGTTTTTCATAGCTGCAAAAAGACAGTTGAAAGATTAATTTCTTTTAGTAAGAAATTACAACCATTCAGCAATATTTCTGATGAACTGTTAAAGCTTGACTTTGGTGAGGTCTTTAATGAGGAATGCCTCATTAAAATAAGAATGTTATGTTACAGGAGAAGTAAGATTAATCTAGCAATACCTGTGAAACTGTCTTTTGTCCTTACATAGCAAGGCAGCTTTCTGTCTGAAATAGCCAATACCCTTAGTTTTAACTGACATAGCTGTATCAGTCTTAGGATGAGTGTGCCATCGCAGCTCTCTGAATGAAGCATCACATCTCTTTGCATGTTTTTTAGATATAGCTGTCTGGAAAAATGCATAATATGGGTATAAACTTCTTCTGTGACCATGCTGTGGTAGATATCTATGGGGTGCATATTTACTTGCAGAGTGCATATACAGTTAAAAATAGCATTAAGTTATTCAGATGATTCTGAATTTTATATTCTTTCTATTACATATCTATGTCTTAGGCAAAACTGTATATGGTGTAGGAAAAGGAGAAAAAAACTTTTTCTGACACACTTACAGCCATATGATTTCTACTTGGTAGGAAGGAAACTGTCAGGATTACCTATGAATGAGTTCTCTTTTCACAATACTTGTGATCAAGTACTTTTTTGGAGGGGAGAATTTTGATACTAGAATAAATCACCTTTATTTTTTCTCTTGCATGGAAACCTTTATGTATTTAGTACAGGGAATCTTAGAAGAGTTTTAAGCTACACTGTGTTCTTTTCCCAAAACACAAGTATCCTTATATGGTGTTAACACTGATGTAGCTTATAAATCTTATTTTTGCAAATAAGCTGTAGAAAGTCATCCTCAGTAGGTAAGGTAGCAGGTACAAGTTGTGCCACAGGATATTGGTGTTTAGCTGCAGCTATGATTGTATTTTTGTGGAACAATATATTTATTATTACCTGTCTATATAGTATATATATGACATATATATTATATCTCTATGGCACAATATATTTATTAACAGCTTCATTCCTTCAGGATTGGTATAGCATAATTTTGGGTGCATTATTGAAGTGTAAGGTCATTGCAGTACCTCTGTCAAGTTTACTCTTCTTCTCTTAAATGCCTTTGGACTAAAAGTCTCTGGACAGCTGCACTCAACTAGGCATAGCCATGCAGAGGAGGTGCATATAGGAGGATCACACTGGTCTTTTGAGTTAGATTATTTTTACTTATTTGTTTTCTGTAGAGTATGTTCAAGTGTCTATTAAGCATATGAGCTTACTGCTGAGGAACATAGGAGTAGCCCTGAGAATCCATTTAGAGCAAAACTTGTCAGTTTTATGTATTTAGTTGCCCTGGCAAAACATCCTCAGCTAGGGCTACACTTTGGGAAGCAGGGAGTGGGTATCAATATATTGTTTGGAAAATGTCCGTACTTAAATGTATGGCAAAGAAGTGGCAACTCAATGAAACATAGTATAGAGTATAAACCAAACTGAGCAGCTATATTTGAGGCTGAGATGTCCACTCAGCTTCCTTGCTGCACTTTGCCTAGAGGAGGTGGAGAAGCAAGATGCATTGTTTCTTGCAGATAAGGGGAAAGAGTGAAGCATTACTTTGTCTTTTTACTTGTCATTGCTCCCAAGTCAGGAGTGGATATGTGTAATAAAGAGAATGAGGATTAAAAACAGAGTAATAGAATGAGGAGAAAAATCAGAAATGACAGTGGAAGATCATCCCCAATGGCAGTCTCTAAGAAAAAACACACAAAAGAATATGACTGAGTTGACATGCTGTCTATTGACATATATGTTGATGTAGCTTTTAGAACAAAGAATTATTTTATTTCCTTTGCCTTGTGTCTGATTTATTTTTCTTTTACTTTTTTTTCATCTTGGGAATTGTCCCGTGCAAGTCACCTATACATACAGTTTACATAATAAAAGCATTAAGGGGAGGAGGATAAACATTTTTTTCCTGCCACATATAACAGATTTTTCTTCTGCTCTTGCAAAAGAGGATTCAGCTTAAAAGGAGATTGGAAGGCTAGAATCATCTGATAGAGTATCAAACTGTTTAGTTTTAAGTATTTGGTCACAGTAAAGCCTGAGCAGCCCGTTTAAGAGGTGTGTTAGGGCGAGTCCTGGAGGGAAACTGATAACTAAGTAATTTCTGTTTTATTTTCTATTTTTCCATCCAAATTATATTCTCTATAAAATACAAGAATTATTGTAAAGCAAATAAAATGCTGCCAGGATTTTGTAAGGGAACTAATCATGGTGAGAGTCCAGGCCATCTAGTGGTAGTGTTTTGTGGCTTCTTCCAGGGCTGTTTTGAAAGATTTGCTTAGGTTGATCCCTGTCACATTGGTTGGAGTAACAGCAAGAGAAGCATGCCATGAAAATAGCTTGCATAAATACAATTGACTTTTGCATATGAAGTAGATGTGAAAAATGTGAAATATGAAAGCTTAGTTTGCTCCATGGTCCCTCGTGTCCATGATTTTTTATATGTGCCAGGATTTTTTATATTAACATTGCAATAATTTAAGCATAATTTTACAAAATATTGCTCAAACCAGGCTATTTGTTTGAAGGTATTTGTTCGAAGCATTTCCAGGTCAGAAGTGTGAGTAACTAAGGTCTGTTGTTTCACAGCTTACTTGGATGTGATATGGACATATTGTATGTTTGTATCAATGTATTGACACATGTCTAAAAATGTGGTACGTAATGGGGGTTTGTGTTGTGAGATTATATATCTATGTATATCCCTGTAAAGTTTTTTTTTTTAACATTGTTTTTAGGGCAAAACTTGAAAAACCTTCTATTTACATCAGGTACTGGTCACGTTAGTAATTTCATGGACAAAATATTGTGACTGTGGTTATGCATTTGATTCTGTCAGTTGCCAATATTTAGCTAAATATTTTTTGAAATTAAACTCCATTTACTGCAGGATAGTTTTTAGAGACTATGATATACATATGAACTCCATAATTATGTGGAAAACTTTCAAGAAAATGATTGGTATATATTGTGTTTTAAAGAATTGACTGTGGTCCCCAAAATAGGGGTTGAAATAGGGTGTAATTTGTTTGTTGTGCAATTGCTCAGGAGTGTCTACTGAAAATACTGCAGTTCTAGTGAATACCTTTAAAGACACTGCTCTGATATGGCTGAAAATTAGTGAGCCACATTGTGAGATTTATGGTCTGAAAAAAATTTAGTATCATCTTATATATTCATACTAATGCTTTTGTTATCACTAGAGGGCAGTAAATTCAAACACTGAATTATGTATTTACCAGAAAGTATTATTCTTTTTTTTAAAATTTATTAAAAATACAAAGGAACTTTATTAAATAACTCAGCTCCTGAGTTTTACTTTATATTTACCCTAAAATAGTTCAGAAGAACATTGTCATTTCAGTCTGTTTAGCAACATAAAATTTTCATATTTCATGCATAAGAATTGTATATCCCCAAATAAAAAGATCTGTAAAATAGAAATGATACAGCATAGGCTATTCCATAATTTTTAAAAAATGTAATTCTGACAGGCAGGAGGCTGCCCAGAAAGCCTTTTTAAAGCAGTATAGTTGTGCTACCTTTAGCATCCTTAAAACTGAGGCTCCTTCAGAAGAACTGGGGATTTGTTCCAATTACAGGTATCAGTTCTCAGCCACCAGTGGAGTTCAAGTCTTCTTGATATCAGCACAAGACCCAGCTTTGCCTCCACCCCTGATGCTCACTTGGTGTGTGGCATGTAATTGCTGCATCTGGAACAATTTACTTATATTCATAAAATTCCTGATTGTTTGTTTGGGATTTTTTACTTAAATTTTACATTTTTTCTTCTGGTCAGGCAGTTTTATGTGGATGTATGCAGAGAAGTTTGGTGAGGCTGGCTGATTCAGTGGAGTTTTCTTGTTCCTAGCTGTCCTGTTGCTTCCTCCAGACCAGCTCTGGTTTTTGGCTCAGTCAACTCCATCCACATGCTCTTGCTTGCTGGATGAAAGGACCGTTCTTTTCTGCTTTGGAATTCCAGCATTGAGTAGACTCTTCATTTTGTGGGAAGGCTTTCTGCTGTGCCAGCATAAATCCCGACGGAGCTGGCTAATGCTGTGAAAACAGTGCTGTATTTGTGACAAGAAGGAGTTGAATTTCACATGGGTAATTATCGCTGTTCCCTGGTACCTGGAGGTCAGCCTAAAAAGTGTAGAAACATAGAAAGGTTTGGGTTGGAAGGGACCTTAAAGCTTATTTAGTTTTAACACTCTGGCGTGGGCATTGTTTTTTAATATGTTTAGACAGGCTCTTTGGTTTATGAGATTCTTCAGGCTATCAGTTCTTGTTTGTAATGCATACAGCTTTGAAAACTAAAACTAGTGATACCCTTATCCGTTTTCTTTTTTGCTTTACTTTTTTCTACTTGCTATACAATATGCACTACATCCAGCACACTTGTATTCAGGACTAATGCTCAGACATGTCTCTGACAGTTCCTAGTGCAACATCATAGTCAATCCAAGGGGTTGCAGTGAAGAGCACTGTTCTCCTGCCCTCAAAGCTGAGTATGTTTCTGCTGGAGTTCCCATATTACCCATCACTGACTTGTAGAAGGAAAGACTCAAATGGTAATTTTCCCATGGAACTGTTAGAAAGGTACTGCAACTGAATCACAGAATGGGTCAGATTGGAGGCGACAACAGCGGGTCACTGGTCCCACCTCCCTGCTCAAGCACTGTCATCCTGGAGCACATTGTGCAGGATTGTGTCCAGGTGGTTCTTGGAATATCTCCAGTGAGGGAGACTCCATCACCTCTCTGGGCAATCTATTCCTGTGCGTGGTCACCTCCACAGTAAAGGAGTTCGTCCTCATAATCAGGTGGAACTTCCTGTGCATTAGTTTCTGCCCATTACCTCTTTTCCTATTGTTTGGCACCAACAAGAAGAGCCTGGTTCCATCCTCTTGGCACTCTCCCTTCAGAGATTAATATACACTGCTTAAGTCCCCTCTCAGTTGTCTCTTCTTGAGGCTGAACAGGCACAGCTTCCTCAGCCTTTCCTTGTAAAAGAAGTGCTTCAGTCTCTTGATTATCTTTGTTACTCTCTGCTAAACCTGCTCCTGGACAGGAGCTTGCTCTCTCTCTTGTCCTGGGTAGTCCAAAACTTGACACAGCACTCCAGGTGAGGCCACAGGGTAGGATATTTCCCTTGACCTGCTGGCAGTGCTCTTTCTTATGCACCCCAAGATATCATTGACCTTCCCTATGTCTTGTGCATATCGTGAGTTGGTTTCAGCTCAGTAAGTTGGAGGCTGTTTCAGCTGTCTTCCATTGCTTCTTGTTGCTTCCTCAGCGCTAGTGAAACAAGTCTGCTGTGCTATGTTTTCTCATTGATGTAATTCTACACAGTGATGTGGGGATTTAGGTTAAGCAGCCTGAGCATTTTCTTTTATTACAAAAAATTTTCTCTGTCCCCTGAAGAATAATTGTAAATTTTCTTCCTACATAATGTACATGACAGAAGTTAGGAAAACAGAGACACTAGAGCTCTGTGCACTGTTCCATCTGTAGAGTTACCAGAATGGGAGGTTTAGAGTATCTGTCTTTTTATTTAGTATCATAGAAGATTCAGATTTCTGGGGGTGACAGTATCACTATGAAATGTCCTGTTGAGACTCTATGAAGTCTTCAGGGTTTCTCCTTTCTTCAGTGTAGTTTACCATTTTGCACTCATGGACCATGCCCCTTATTGCTGGTATCTTTGTAGTTAAATTCTTTGAACTGTAGTTTACATGAATGGGGTGAACATTTTAGTTCATCCCATGAACCACCCCTCCCTCCAGTTTTTCTGTTTTCTGAAAGTTTTCATGGTAGTGGCTTAATTTCAGACACCAGTTAAGAAACTGAGTATCATAAAATAGTTTTGAAGTCTCGCAGAACTTGATTTAAAGCAGTTCCATTAAATAGAAGTCAGCCTTTCTGTGATCATTAGATATGGGTCTATAATCAAAATGTTAACCTATTTAATGTGTCCTCTCTCAACACTGGGAGAGTTGACACAAAATATTTTACAGTAATAAATCAAATGCCCTACAACAGTACAAGAATATTACAAGTTCAAATACGTACATGATAATAACATTAATTACACTCCTATGTCTTGGTTCTTTGTCAAGCAAATACCTAGAATATGTGTATTTGAGCTTTTCTGTTATTATATTCAGGACTGGTGTTTTGTGAAGTGGTCTGAAGTTACCCATCCATCCTACTTGCAAATTTTAAATGGCACAAATTAAAATTTTTGCAGTCTTTAAAAGTTTGCTAGGGCTGAACATCACAGCTCCTGGGATCTCTGCCACCTCTTTTTATGACTCTTTTGGAGAAAGTTGTCCAGGATTGTTGATTAAATAATAGCTAACATTTGCTGAAGGTATTTAGGGACTTCATAATCTTTCTGCATTTCAAGGACATTGTCTTAATTCTTTCAAAACACACAACCGTGCTCATTAAAAACCTCGGTTTTTTTTCTGAATTATTTTATTACTCACTGTAATTTCAAATTTTATATTTCTCATTTCCATATTCTTTGCTTGATTGGAAGCATTGTAGAAAATGTCATTATGCCCTTCTTCCCCATGTGTTATCTTCATGGATGTATGTTTATACAAAAACAAGAATCTCCAACTTTTGTTTTTCTTAACTTGAATTCCTCTCAGTATTTACTTTGTGGAAGCTATTTGCTGTGCTATTCACCATAACCTCCTCTAAACTTAATTATTCACTCTTTGCAGTCTGGGAACTGAGCATGAAAATCAGCCAAAATGATTCCTGTGAATCAGTGCTGGTGTTACTTTCCCAACTATAAATGTCCAAGGTCATACTTCTACATGTAGCCAAAGTCGGAGCACATGCTTTCTGAGACAGTGAAGTCAAAAAATTAAATTATATTACAGCAATTGATAGTTTTATGAGGTTGAGACTGTGGTTCTTGAAAAAAATATACAAATTAGTAATAAGCAGCCAATATCAGGTGTAACTTCTTATTAGTATTATAATTAATATGCAGCTAGAATAAATTGTTGTAACATATATGTACACTGGAGGAAAATGCTTTTTCATGTTTTTACATCAAAAGGATCTAGCTAATAACTCAAAAAACATCATCCTTCAATAAATTCAATAATCCCGTAATTCTTATGGATGTACCTTTGTTTCATATGTTGGTGAGGGATAAAAAAATTGAAGATTTTTTAATACATGCTAAACAGCTAGTGTAATTTATATGCCAGCCATTTTAAATATTCTTTATCTGCATCAAGTTCTGTGCTTTTGGGAACAGTTGTTTGTGGGGACTCATTTTACAGACAGAGAAGAAGATCTCTACAACAAGTTTTAAGACAGAAATTATGTAATTATAATTATGAAATATTTTGTTATTTGTTCATATATAATCAGTTTAAGCTCTGTTAATGTTAGTATTCCTTATATGGTCACAATCCCTTTCAGTTACTATATTTGTCCTGTGTTACCATCCCTATTTCAAATTTGAAAAATACCTCCCTTTTCTCCACCTATCCCTCCCAAGTTTGTAAACCTGTACCTCCCAGTATTACCTTCTTCGGCAAGCTCCACTTTTCTTCCAGACCCTTCTATGGCAAATGTTATAAAAGCGGCTGTCACTATGTTAATAAAGTTCACTCCACACAACCTCTGGTGCTGTGTGCATGCGCGTTTTCCTGCGTCGTTGCGTCATAACATCCGGAGCCCAGCGAATGCCGCGACCTGCCAGCTAGTCGGCAATTCCTCACTGCTCTACCTGGAACGGACCTACCCTTCCACTCCCACAGGTTGAGACAGTTGTTAATATTTAAGGAGGAAATAGACATTAAAGTAGCAAAGTAACAGAAAATAATTTAAAACTTGGCTTTCCAATGTCTGATAATACTATCTATTGCAACCAAACTTTAGTAGTTCATTCTTTTCCTAAAGCAGCCAAAAGTGTAGTGGCTATTATTTTACCATTTTCAATGTCATGCTTGAAATTTCCTCCTGAAGAAAGGAAATATTTTCAGGTCTCAGTGTTGATGCTGGGTAGGTGGCAGCAGTGCTCTCTTCTGAGTGATCAGAAGACAATGCAACACAGATATAGACAAGATTTATATGCAGTGTTACAAAGCTGAGCTGGAAGAATCAGGATAAATATTTTCCAAAAGTACCTTTTGGCTTCTTTAATGTCATACTGGGTCTCTAGTAACCCCAGGCTTATTTTCAAAACTTAATTTACATCTTAATATACATCTGGCTGCATAGATCCAGAACAGGTGTAACTGTGCATATTAAATAGAAAATGTGTCAGAAATGTTTTATGTTATCTGTTTTAAGGAAAACAGTATGCTTTCCACATGAAAATACATTAAGTGCTGATGATCTGTTGATTGTATCCAGTTGCTATAGATTTCTCTCCTGTAAGGAAGAAATTTGTTGATGTCATATTTTGCCCTATTGATTTTTACAAGTTCAGTTCTTTTTCAAGCACTTAGTGTTGCTGACTATTTCAGCCAAAACCTGTCTTATGACTCTTCTCAGCATCTTCCAGTGAAACAGCATTATGGAATTAGGCTGAACACTGAACCTCATTCAGTTTGTCCTTAGGCTTTGCCCCTTGTCATATTGGGAAACTCTCCCTTCTTTTGATGCAAGAAAGACTCAGAAACTTGCTGCAGTCGTGCATGTGTGTTGCACAGAATGGTGAAAGATAATCATAGAATCATAGAATGGCTTGGGTTGGAAGGCGCTTTAAAGATCGTCTAGTTCCAACCCCCTCTCAAATTTTGGTCTCTGAGTGGCAGATGGTGGGATATTTTGTTTAATGCCTGAGTCAGCTCATTGGCACACTCCCCTTCAGTTAATCCCTTTTTTTTATATGATGTATAGCTGTAATTGATTATAATAATCTGCTGAGGTAGAAAGAGCGAAAGTTGAATAAATACAGTGAGGATTTGAGGACTCTTATTAACTCTTCTTACGTCTCCATGGAAGCTTAATACGCATTAGTAGGACATGTGACTTATTTTAGCTTAATAAGAACTGCTTTTATCTCTTAAAATAAAAAAAACCAGTAGAAACTAGAAGCCTGATTCAGTAGTCTGAGGTGGATCAGTTTTTAATCTAGATGGCATAAAAGCCAAAAAAAAATTCATCACAGACTTCTCAAGAAACCAGATAGCTCTATTTATTTTGTTTTGGGTTTTTTTCCCCCCTTAAGAAACCCTGAAAATATAATTTTCTTCCATATGAAGAATTAAAACCTCTGGGCAATCCACGTGGATATACACAATGCTCATTTACCTGCTTGGATGGTCCGTCCATTGAAGAGAGTATTAAATGCTGATGAATTGATGAGACTTTAGTCCAATTATTTTTGAATGGCATGTGAATGCTGCAGGCAGGGATGCCATTAATAAAGGGCATTTGCTGTTAAAAAGGAAAAAAAAGTACTCTATGCCCAGGAGAGTCCCCAGCATTGGCCAATGGGAAATTACCATACATCACTACACCAGCCCTGTGGATTTATAACTTGTAGGGTGACATACTATTGGCTGCTAGTTAGGCTCTGTAGGAGGGATCACTGCCACTGTCTCTGGCTTCCTCTTCAGGTCCTTATTTGGTAGCTGTTGATAGAGCAAGTCTTTGAGCAGCCGAGCATCTTGACATACATTATTCATTAAGTCCTGGTGTTCAGGAAATATGCATATCCCTAGCTCTTCAGAAATTTCTTCAGCTTGTACAATATATGTCTTCAGTGTTGCCTCTGAATGCTTGGAGTTTCACAAATGGCATTTCTACAATCAGAAGACCACACGTTTGGATTTCATTTCAGAATGCCTCCTGTGCACACAGTTGCTCAGAACCTGAAGATTAGCAAAAAGAATTAGGAAAGAAGGAATCTTTATTCTTGGAAGTCTTTTGCAGTGTCGGATAGAAAAGAAGTGATTAGCTTAGATTGATAGTATAGGAAAAAAAAATATCAAAAATGCCTGAGGCAAACTATTTACTCTCAGTTTCTTGGGGCTACATAAAGGTAGGATTTTCTTTTACCTTTTAAGAACCTTTATTTGTGGTGTGTTATTGCATGATCACTGGATAGCATAGTACTTGTGGGTGATACAATTATGAGTACTATGGACATAAAGTAAAAAATGAGAATAACAAGCTTTTGTTGAGGAAGAAGAATGGAACTGCACAGTATACAGTCTCTTAGAAACTGTGCTGGGACTTTTAAAATAACATTCCTTCAGTGAATGATCAGACTGAGACTAAAGCCAAAGAAATTCAGAAGAGGTTTTTTTCTTTAAGAAAAAGTTTGCTACAAAACCGTATTTCCAGACATTGAAAGATTTAAAAAATACCCCCTCAAAACTGTGATACCATTATAATGGGAGAGGGTGTGAGTAAAGAAACTGAGGATAATGGGTGGATACATGACTCATATTGGTTTTAATAGCTGAAAAAAGGTGAAATTATGAACAGTATGTTTCAACAACATTTTGTTGTAGCCTATGTGTGTGTGACATCTTATTGATTAAAACATTGGAAATTGCCATCTTCTAATGCTGATCTACATTTTATGTAGTGCAGCTTTGAATTAGCTTCAAACTGTAATATTGCTAGAAAATGAAATTAAATAAGCTTTTATCTCTTTTTATGGAAAAGTTTTGCACTAAGGAATCAAATCAATATGCCTGTCAACATACAGAACTGAAATCCACATAATAGAAAACCACACTTCGTCTTTGTTTTAGCCCTAAAAAATTATGTTTGTGCTTAAAAAAATGTTGCTGCTGTCAAAATCATTATAAAGTTGTTAAAAAAAAAAAAAAAACAAAACACCATCCAGTGCTTGACATACAACAACTATACCAAATCATCTGGTTTTAAAGAAAAGTCTGATTTCTCCTGAACTAAATAATGCAAGTATTGAATTAAATTACTAAAAAATATACAAGCATTATATACACACATCACTGAATCTCTTAAAGCTTTCTTTTATCAATAGCCACTTTTATGATAGATATATATTTCTTAATGTGGAAATGCAAAACCCTCCTTAGGTGATTATGTCCGATTGTGAGCGTTGTCAGCTAATGCTGAATTGTTACAATATATTCTCAAGGATTTTGATTAGTCATCTGTGAAAAAAATTAATACCATTATGCTAGCTAGATGGATTTCTTTCTTGTTTACAAAAACAATAAGATGAAATTACTTTGCATTCAGGAAGAAGTGAGGTATTTATTGTAATTTACGACAAAGTCTTCCCTGCATTTTCAAGCAGCTACTGTCAAATTTCTCCTTGCTAAGTTGGAAAAATTCAATCACCCATTTAAATGTTCACTCTTACTGTTTAGTCTTTAAATTGAGAGACTTTTTTTGCTAACTGAAGTTCAGCAGAGAGTATAATAGCTGTAATTGAGTACACAGGTGACAAAAAAAGTTCTTTTTATAGACAGTGTCCTATACTGTCTTTAGACAATGTTTTTAGTTAAGAAGCTAAGTAGAGCTTGAGCACAATTTTAATACAGTGCTTTTTGAATTCACACTACAAATAGAGGAAAAATTTGAGAAGAAAAGATGATCTTGTTTTTATGACATTCAAAAAAATAATTTAGTGTATTTTTGAAATTCTAAAGATTGAAACATCTTATTCTCAGAGATCATTATACATGTTTACATTCTTTATTATATATATATTTCGGTATGCTTCAGGCTGTAATTTATCTCCTGTGAATTTTATTTCAGATAATGGTTGTCATGTGGAGTATTTATCCTCCATTTTTGTTGAGTATTTTTTCTTGATAGCGCCACTATCACAATGCCATCCCTAGAGACGTGGGCCTCTCATAGCTTATGTGTGAAAAACAGTGTCTGACCTTCATATTAGGTAAACACATGCAGTTCTTTAACCCAAAACTGTAGCTATTAAGAATTTTTTTTATGTATTAGGAATACTGCTAAAATCCAAGATGATTTTGCATTGATAAGCAATATAGACAGAAGCCCTAGATTAATTTGTAAGGCTGGCCTATTTTAAGTTTCTTGTTTGTTTTATTGTAGAATACAAGACTTTTCAAATCCAGTAAGATGATATAGTTTGAGGTTTTTTGAGTTAAATGTCTTTTAAAAAAATTTTGTTTCAGAAACGAAATACAGTCATGTAAGTTGAATGTTCCAAGTATTGAGTGAATGTTCCATGGATGTATTCTATTCATGTAAGCTTTTACAAATGTTGCCTAGAAAAGAGGCAGCTAGAAGGGCTGAAACTGGGATCTGTTGCCATGTGGGTTTGGGAAGCAGTACAATGAAAGTCTTCAGCTGCTCTTGAGCTGAACTTTTGTTTCAGCCTCCACTGGAGTTGGATCTTGATTAATGCTTAAACTGAAGGACAAGATGGAGCTTTTAGGTCTATGGACAGCCTAGTAGCCCTAGCTTCACCTTCAGTACTGATGCCGGGGGCTGTGGTGGTGGCACCCTCTTTACAGTCTGCAGATTTCTGTTGAGGAACAGAAAGTCTGCATGGACAAGACTCTACCAGAACCACCCTGAGAGTGGTTCTTTGTGCTTCCTTCGTCAATACAACTAACTGCTTGGTTTGGTTTTGGAGATTTTTTTCCCTTAGAAAAAGGATTTTTTTTTCCTCCAAAAGGCAAGTCATTAATCAGAGGATTAAGTAACA
>VZRE01015570.1:23286-75402 GCA_013396775.1 Cephalopterus ornatus | reverse complement strand
ATATACTGAAACAGGGTATAACCAACAAAAATGCCTGAACATATTGATCACTGTCTATCTCTCATGGTTTTGGTTTGGTTTTCTGGTTTTGTAATGTTCTCAAAGATGATTACTGTTCTGCATCAGAAACTGTGGTCTGCATATGGTCTTCAACTTTATCTGATCCAGTGGTGATGAGGGTTGTAAGGCTTTGTCGTATAATGAGAAAATAAGAACATTTCTCTAAATTTCTGCTTAGTCCAGAAGATCACAAAAAAAAATATCAGTTAAAGTTTTGTTGCTGTGGTGTCAGCAATATATGAAAGACTATGAGGAAATCATCCTGCTACAGCTCTTCAAAGCCAAAGGCTTCTCCAGTTGAATTTGCTCTTAGCAGGAGGGCCTTGCAGAAGCTGAGGGACTTATTTTACTGTACACCCATGTTCAGCAGTAACACAGACTATTCTGCAGTTCTGATGCAGATGCTTGAGCTTTTATGTTCTACTGATTTGTGGGGTGATGAAAGGTGGGAAGATGAGGGTTTCTGTCAAACTAATAGGGAGCACAGCATTAGGAAAGATTGTTGCATACTTTCCATTTGTTGTGGACATCTGTGCAATAAATACAGAAGCTGCAGTTTCTGAATGCCATTTGGAGACAAGCTATTCCATGAGTTCTTCAGTTTTTGCTTCAATTCCATTTCTTACCTTCATGGAAACAGAAAAAGTGTGCAAGCATGACTTAAGTGTGTTAAAAGTTTAAAGGCAGACTTCTAAAAATGGTCTTAGGATTTTTGGACCAGTCATTTTACTGCTTGGCAAACTTGGCTTCTGTTTTCAACATTTGACATTGGTGACAAACACTAAATATTGCTAAAGAGGCTGACACTGTTTTTGTCCAGAATGTATAGGGCTTTAGCTCACAGCATGAGTAGCTGTATTTGCAGTATGGTCCTAATTTTCAGACATGTGTTGAGCACTTGCTAGCACACAGCTATATCTGAGATCAAAGCTGAGCCTTTGGTTTGTGACTAAAGTAGGATTCAGCCTTTGTAGCTCTGGAACTTCTTGAGCTGATGGCATGTCAAGATGGGAGGAAGATGCAGTGGCTAATGCTTAGAGTGTTATATTAAAGGTAATTTTTATTTTGTGCAGTGTGAGCAATATGGTAATTGGTGACTTACAGAGATATTGTGAAGAAAATAATGTCTTTCACTATGCAAGGCTTCTTTGAAGAGAGGGATTCTTTGATAATTCAAGTAGAATGGAAAGGCAGTGGTTGATGTTTACTCCAGTGGTTTATCTACTTTGAAGAAGAATAAATTATAAATTACCAGTTTTCAACATAGATAAATGTTTATAGGTATATATACTAAGGATACCTATTGCTTGATATAATAAATATTTGCAACTGGGTGAACAAGGTGAAAGATGATTCTGAAAATGGCACAAGTCATTTGCCTTTGTTAAGAGAAAAGATGACTGAGAAATCTAAGACAAAAATGAAAGGGTGGCACAATAGGAGGCAAAATTTAGTAGTGACAGATGCATGCTAATTTGCACTGGCAAGAGTTGTTTGAATTGTTAATAGTATTGCTGAATTCTGCAATATCAGGGCAGAGTGAAAATGCATCCTAAGATAGCAAGAGCTGTATTATGCAATTAACCTGTCAAGCATAATGGCACAGTATATCATTTCACCCTGGAGTCTAGAAGGAGTCAAGAGAGGCTCAGTGATGAGTACCTAATCAATTATACATTTCATGGAATATTAGTATCCGCTTCTACCCTGTGGAGTGCCTAGAGTGAATTGCTAACTTAGAGGGAAATGCAATGTGGGTATTTTCTACCCCAGTGTTTCATAGAGATGAATACAGCTTTCTGAAGTCAAATTGTTGGGCTGATCGAGTATAATAATTTTAGGTCAGAGACAACATAACCTATGTCTGTTCATATTGGCTTGTAGGAAATCAGTATGATATTTTGATTGTTTTGAGCAATGCCGTCAAATACATTTGAGTAGATTAATGAGAAGAGGTAAGATAAAACTGAAATATTACCAAATGAATTGCAAAAAATGCACAAATAGATTAATTTACAAATATGATGAGAAAGCTAGTAGAGAACAGGTCCTACATAAATACATTTGTATTTAGTTTCCAAATGAAAATCAAAGCATTGGAAAGACAATAACATTATTTGTGTGTATACATATGTCTTCGAGTTTTCAGTTACTAGTAGGACATTGTGGTGTATTTTAGGAGGTTAAGAATGATCAATAATGTTGTCCAAGCCATGAATAAGTTGGTAGGTACATTGACATTACATGGATTTCTGTTTTCAGAGTTACCTTAATGTAGTATATATTCATAACGTCACGTTATAAATTGATTGAATTTTCTTATCCTGAACTACATCTTAACCACTGACTTTACACTTTTTTTTTGTTTGTTTGTTTTCTAGTTTAAAAGAATGCTCAATCGGGAGCTAACCCACCTATCTGAAATGAGCAGGTCAGGCAATCAGGTCTCGGAATATATATCAAACACATTCTTGGGTAAGACTATGAAGAGTTAACTTTTTTGCCTTGTGGATGTTTTTTGTGTCTCTCTGGGCTGTGTTAGAGCTTAAAAGCAAGTGGCTTTCCATATTAATTTCTGCTTTCAGAAACTGTGCATTTAGCATCTCATTGTTCATTGTTTGTGCAGAGATCAGGTTAGATCCATTTCCTCACAGATCAATTAGTGTATGTATGTGATTTCCCTGTGTACGTAATTACAGATATATATATTTGTATATATATTTTCCTGTAACATTACAACTACTATATTGCTACCATATTAAGAAAGTAATATATAATGAATTAATTATATGTTAAAAAGAATTCTTCCCCTATATTTTCCTTACAGGAATTGCAGCAGAGGTTTCAGTGTGCTAGAAGCACGCAAGAACAAATAACCTCACAAAACCTCACAGCATGCACTTAAGATACTTTGGTATTCCCTTCCTGCACATGCGTGGGTAGATGAATGACTAAGTCAGCATCTGAACAGACTTTTGCCAGGAAAATTTGTGCAGCTGAAGAGCATGACGTGGTGGAATGCTTTATTAACAAAAAGCCCATTAAAAAAAGCCCAGCGCAATATTACCGAGTGGTTCCTCCACTATGGCTTTTTTTAATTTCCTAAAATTCATGAAAATCAATAAAACTTCATTCTGTAGTGTTGATTTTGAACATGAAGATAAAGATACTACACCAATCTCAAACATGCTTTGAACAAAACACCATTTATTCATAAAGGCTGTGCATATAAGAAGAGGCACAGCTGAATACATCTCAATTAGAATAACAAGTCCTTTCCAAAGTGCCAGTCATACATGTTAAGATCCATCTTGTTCTGTGTGAGATACAATAGCTCATGCTTTTCATGGTTTTTTTTGAAAAAAGCAGAGTTTTTTAAGATACTTTTTATCCTCTCACCATGTCCTAAATGAATCACTTTGTGTCTGTTCAGTTGGCCCATGGTTGCAGGAGCGTGCCGAGAGCTGCGGCACAGCAGGGTTACAGACAGTGAGAAGGGGATAAGCCTCTGTAATGGAGAAGAGGCAGTACTGCCCAGCTTCAGAAGCCCTGAAAGTCACAGTGTACAGTTGTCTGAGAGGATGACCCACTTAGGCTGAAAAGACTGAGATGCCAGCTTCTGCTTGCGTTTACTTGAAAACTTAAGACTTATTTTAACAGGGTAAGGAAATGCATTTGTCAGCCTTTCGCATGAGATCTTGAGCAGCAAGAGGGCTGGAAAGGCAATAACTTCTAATTTACTGAGCCATGGGTACTGTTTTGCATCTGCATGAAAAACTTGGATACTTAAAATTGTAGGTGTAAGAGCAATACAATGGTGAAAACACCTCATTTACAGATGTATTGCTTAAATAGAGTATTTTCAAAATATACAGTCTAAGTATATAGGTTATGAGCAACTATGTAAAGAGGGAAACCATTCTCTCCATAGAAAAATGTAATGATTCTAGTTATTAGATGCATTAGAGACTAACAACTCTAGTTATTAGTTATTGTCTAATTTATTTTTTTAATATATAATCCATCTCCTGAACATTTGTAAGTTAGGAACATATCATGAAAAAACAGGGTTTTCTGTTCTTATACTTAAAAAAAAAAAAAGGACTGTTTTCCCATAGGGCTATATGACATGTGGGAAGATATTTATAATGACAACAGATAGGTTCTGTGTGTAAGAACTAAGGCTCCTACATTGCTTATAATAATATGTGAGGTTTCTCTTTTGCAGCATCATTAACCTGTTTTCTATGAATTGAAAATGTTTGAGAACCTGTCATTGAGCATAGCACAAGCAGAGTCAAAATGGCAAGCTGTTTTTTCTGGATGTTCAGATTGGCACAGCCCCGTGTGCTCAAAGCTACAAAAGCAAAAGTCCCATCTAATTTCTCTGGAGATCTGAAGTCGTTCAGACAGGCACTGCCTTTTACTTGAGTTAGTCTGACAACTCAGCTTACGAACTTCTCTTTGATGGGTCTAAACTTTGTGCATATGACCAAAACCATAGACAGCAAAGCACAAACACGAGTCAGTGCTCCTCATCTGTTGTTAGTTTGCACCAGACAAGGGCTGCAGTGCTCCACCTCCCCTTTTCTCCATATGAGGAGGATGGTGAAGAATTGGGGCAATCAGGTAACAACTTGCTGCTGCAGGCTAGAACTTGGTGACATTTCTGTGAGGTGTCCATTAAATGTGGCTGCTAAAGGTTAATTAAAAAAAGAAAAAAAGGAAGAAAAGAATGTGAAGAAGCAAACACTTAACAAGCTGGTAATTAGAAATGGACTTGCTGACCTCATCTGGTTTCAAACTCTGTAGTGAAAATGAATATTACAGGAAAAAAAACAGACATATTTTAAAAAGCCCAAATTTTCTTATTTTCATCTTTAAAATTTATTTTGGTTTAAGGTTTTTTTTAATTTCTTTTGGCTCACCTCCTATGTTAAAAACATCTTTTCTGGATTTTCCTGGGTTTACTGGTATGTTCCTTGAGGGCTAGAAAAGGTGGAGGTACATTTCAGCAAAGAAGAGATAATTTGAAGAGAATAATTAAAAGTCTACAAGTTCCTAACAGTTTTAGCAAGAGAGTCCTTTGTTGAATTAGCTTGGGTTTCTTCAGGGACCATAGATGTCTTCAATGCTCCATACTGTTTCTATAGCAATCATCTTGCAGTTGCCTAAATATACTTTACTCTCAGTTAATCCTCATTTAAAGTTTTGCTGGCACATATGTTGATGAGCTATATGAAGGGATGCTACTGATATTGCTATTGAGGCAAAAGCCTACAAAAAAAAGCAGGGTTGTAGTAAAGCAGTCGTTTTGTTGTTATTATTGACTCTGGTTTGGAGATGCAGAAACACACTGCAATGCTGACATGTACAGCCCCTACAAAGTGCAGTAGATGTGGCTGACAAAAGGCTTTCCAAATTGTAAGTCCTGTGGTCCTTAGTAGACAGGACTAGTCCCCAAATATTAGGTCCTTTGAGTCCTGAATAAGTTTTTAAAGATTTACATGAAGACACTGTTTGGATTGCTTTCAAAATACAATTTCAGAGAGTATTTTTCCTGGAAAAGAAAAAAAAAAATTTCCTTGTAAAATAGATTCCTGTTGAGTTGCAATAACACTTTTGTAACTAAAAGATTGACCCTTTCTACAGCACTAGGGTTGCGGGAGAAGTGGTAATCAGACAGAGACACGTTGCTTTTAAAGCTAGTCCAGAAATAATAGGGCAATTTGAGTAATAGAGATTTGCTTGTGATGAAGTATAGGTCTATGTTTATCTTTTCGTGTTTTCACTACTCTTGATATAAAGTATCTGTTGCAAGATCTCCTAACATTAAAAAGGTTTGTTAAGAATTACAATATCAATACAATGCAACTCAACAGTGACTTTTATAATAATTGTAATTCTTTTAATAATTATTATATTTTTATTCATTCTTTTGAAGACAAACAACATGAAGTTGAAATCCCTTCTCCAACACAGAAAGAGAAAGAGAAAAAGAAGAGACCAATGTCCCAGATCAGTGGAGTCAAAAAACTCATGCACAGTTCTAGCCTAACTAATTCCAGTATTCCCAGATTTGGAGTTAAAACAGACCAAGAAGATGTCCTTGCCAAGGTAGAGAATATATAAATTCTTGAATCTAAATCACTGAATTAAAGTAGAGCATGGACTTCTCAGTATTATTCCATCCTCTGCTTATAAACATTGATTTCAAGCTGTAGCACCAAACACTGGTCTCACTTGAAATAATCCAAATTTGTTGAAGTGAAAGAATAGCAAGTAAAATTGGAATTAGGCCATAAGGGTTAATTTCAGCATGAACCAGATTTCATCTGGGGATGGAATGTAAATTAGCATTTGTGTATGCCTTAATAAAGCTGCTTATTTGTAAATCCTATCTGAAAAATGAAGAGTAAATATAACATGTACTGTTACAGGAATGAAAATATATAACTACCTTAATTTTTAAAAATGCACAACTGAAATATAGCACTAGAGCTATCCTTCCTATTTTTAGTTGTAACATTTTATGTACATCCTTAGTGTTTTTTTTTTAAATGAGGTTTCCTATGATGTTTTTGCATGAGCAGCTAACTACTTGGCAATAATAGAAAATCGGTATAAAGGCATTTTTTATTGAATTTTGCTTATCCTTACACTTTCAGCAATCTTATTTGAAGAGTGCTTTTGAGGAGAGAGCGGCAGAATTGTAGCATCTCTGGAGGTTTTCTCTTCACTGAACTTTGTTGTCAATAGGCAGTGAGATAGAAAAGTGTGTTAGTTAAACTCATTCAAGATACTGTAGTATGTTTCCCTCTGGAGCAATCCACTTAAAAGGCACTCTCTCCTACTTAGTAGATACAAATTCCAATATTGCAAGATTAGTAGCAGCAGCAGAGTTTAACCATTCCAAAGTTTAGCATGTATCTTTCTCAGTGGCAAGGTCTGATCTTCATGAACACTATTTGCAATTGTTTCAGTTAAAAATTGCTGGAATTTGTGTGTTAGGTTTCAACCTGTTTATTGCTCAATTCTACTTTAGGAATTAGAAGATGTGAACAAATGGGGCCTTCAGGTTTTCAGAGTAGCAGAGTTCTCTGGAAACAGACCTTTGACTGTCATCATGCACACTATTTTTCAGGCAAGTAGGAGCAGCCATGAGGCTTTTTGCTTGTCTTGGAGATTTTTCTGTGCTTTGTAATCTAATTAATTTTCTTTTGCTTTTAAAGGAACGGGACTTGTTAAAAACTTTTAAGATTCCAGTAGATACTTTAATAACTTACTTGATGACCCTTGAAGACCATTACCATGCAGATGTGGCATATCACAATAACATACATGCTGCAGATGTTGTTCAGTCAACCCATGTGCTACTATCAACCCCAGCATTAGAGGTAAACTACACTCAGGAGGAAAAGTGGTAGTCATGAGAGAAGAGGACATACTGAGAGTCTTCTAAACTAGTTTCGGCAATATTTTTTTAAAGAAATCTTAACATTTCTTTCATGAGTCCTTTTGAAGATATTTTGTGAGGATCAAAGTTTATTTATCTGTAAATATTGTTCAGAAAATATCACATCTTCTTTTAAATCATGCAGATTTGTGCTGTCATCACCTTTTTCATTGTAACACAATGCATATCTTGTTTCCACCATCTTATTATTAATACTACATCCTGTTCTGTCATTATTTCCCATGTGAGATTCTCACTAACCACAGTTAGTGGAATTGCTTAGGAAAGAGTGATAAAATAGGGTTCCCTCAATAGGGCCTTTTGGGGTTTTTTGTTTATTTGTTTTTTTGGGGTATTTTTTTCATTCTGCATATTTGTTCTGGTCCTAAAAGACTACTTTTTTATTTGTTTCTAAGGCAGATTGGAACATGTACTAAATTTTCACTATACTATCTTTATTTTTTTTTCTTTAAATATTTTAAAATTATTTGGAAAAAATCATATGTTCTTCTCATAGTAATTCTCTTGTTGAAAGTTCTTAAATCTCTGAAGTACGACAACAGGGAGATATTTCCCTTTTTTAAGCACAGATAAGATCTTAGTATAGCAAACATCGATATATTCCAGCATACTGTTGGGAAAAGGCAGGTAAAGCAAGTTGTTGAAATTTTAGTAATTCAAAAAGATTCGCCTTCAGTGTCAAGAAGGTCTGTGTTTTGACTGTTTTTCATAATGACCAGTCATTCATGTTACTGATATATCTACTTTACCTTCTTCTTAAAAGAGGGTTATAAATGGACATTAAGACTGTTGGAAGGTTTTGATCCTCAAAGACTTGGGAATTTTCTTGCTCATGAGAAGGGAGATCAGCTAATGCTCTTAAAACGCCACTGGCTTCACCAAACAGCTGGACTAGTCATTAGTAACATTTGTGGCATTTTTTTCCATAGCAGTTTTTTTTTTCTCATGGCCTTTTTTTAGCAGAGCTTTAGCTGGTAAAATGGCAATGTCTGCCCAGTGTCACTGAGCTGTTCTTGATCATTTATGAAAGCAATTATATAATGTGGGTGCTTCTGACAACAGGGGACTGGGCTCACTGACATTCCAAGTCCACTTCAGTGCTCTTTTCCTATCTTCCTAGTAGTCTCATGCAGATGGAAAATAAGTAAATGTGAAGTAAGACGTCTTGTAGGCTGTCACCATTTCCTTTAGCATCGTATAAGAGATGTGCATATTTCAAGTACAGGACAATACATAGGAGTCGGACTGGAATATTTAACTTCAATTTGTTCCCTAAGTTAGAAAACTGTCCTTAATTATCTAATAAAAATGGATTTATTTACACACTGAAGCTGGAAATACTTCAGTTGTGACAGAATTTAGTGATGCTTTCAATATGAAATACAGATCGTTTTACTTTGGTGAAAATCAAAATATTTATGAGATTATACATATTTGATGATTTTACAAAAGGTTGTGATAGCAGTATGTATGAAGTCTCTAGAGACTGCAGTGTATTTCAGATCTTTTTTGCTTGTTCTGATCTAGATTCAAAGTAGGGTCCTTTTCATTGAAAACCCTTTTACACTGATCAGTGATCGTCATTTCTGTTTCATGATTTTCTAGGCAGTGTTCACTGATTTGGAGATTCTTGCAGCAATTTTTGCCAGTGCAATACATGATGTAGATCATCCTGGGGTTTCAAACCAGTTTCTTATCAACACAAGTAAGTCTGATGTTCAGTGGTTTTCTCAAAAATTTGCTACAAGATCTGCACATAGCACCTGAAAAATACACAGTTCATTCCTTGTTTGCTTCTGTCTGTAACTTTTCTCAGTAAATAGACAGGTATTTGTATTTTAAACTGGATATTATTCTGCATTTCTTGTAACTTTAGAAATAATTTACATAGTACCCTCTCACAAGAATTACTAAGAACTATAAACCTGGCGTTGTTTCAATTTATTGGATGTGGTCTCTCCCAGAAAATAGTTAATTTACATTAAATAAATAAAGTCGTAGGAGAAAAATGAAGGAAGATTAAATAAAAAAAATTTAAAAAGGAAGACAATAGTTCATGGTTTTATTGGAAGCATATCATATGACCAACTATAGAAATTCAGAAAACAAGTTTCTTTTTTGCAGACTAACTGTCAGGCCCATCTCTGTCTCTGCTTGGATGCTGTACTTGGCTTTTCATCTCTCATGCCTAGTGGACTGAATTTTCTCAGCCTGTTCCTGAAGACTCTGGCAAATCTGTTTTTTCTTTTTTCGACCCTAATGTCATCTCCAAATCTGAAACCCAATGTACTTGTTCTGCATTTCTCAAAGCTGCTGTCTGCAGCATTGTTGAACCTCTCTCCACTTTTTAGTCTTCTTCCGAAAAAAAAGACACTGTTGGCTTCATTGAACCTGATAGTGACACATTTACTGAATGGCTTATTGTCCCAGTGTAACCTGCTTTGATTTCATTGGCATATGTCACTATTATCAGTGTGTAGTACTTCACAGATCAGTATAAGTTCCATCATACTGTTATTTCTTTTGCTGTCTGACTTCTTCTTTTATGATAACTGACCCAGAAGTTTAGATGTGAAATAATGCTAACAGTCCAAGCATAGAAGAAGAAAAGCAGCAGAAACGGAAACATACCAAGGGTTGTGTCTTTCACCCATCTGATTGCACATTTATAGATACTGTCATTTTTGCACATGGGTAAATATATTGCACTGGTGCTAAAATAGAATGACCTCAATTCAGCAGTACAGTTTTAAGAAGGGAGCTTCTTCTCTGGCTCATTGCTGCTGTCTCTTCAAATAAGACATTAATTCCAGTTTAGTCTGCATCCAATTTTGTTTGCCTTAATGGCCTAAGGGCCACCCTATAATGAAATTGAATTTGATGATTCATCCACATGGAGGAGGATTGGGATTGACTCTTGATTTTTTAATTGTGCTTTATTGGTGACCAGTACAGTTAAGCAACACAGGATAGGCAGAGAATGAATCAAGCTTTGGGCACAAAACAATGTATAATACCTGAATTCTTAAGAGTGGGCATATGTAAGTAAAGTTTTTCTTTGCTTGCTTAATTGGAAATTGAGTATCAGGATATATTAGTGTCTCTGAGGTTCTATGAGGAAATAACAGAGTTATTCAGGTTTAAGTGGGATGACTGGCTAGTTGAAGGGAGAGTAGTGCTATAAACCCCTTGTTTTGTTTTCCAGTGAACCTTACAATGTATTAAGATTTCACTAAGAAGTATAAGAATACATTTTAAAAAACCCATAATAGACTTAGTTACTTAAAGTATGTAATATTTGCGATATTTTCAGCTTATTCTTTATAATTAGTATAATGATTTTTATGAATATTATTTTCTTATTTAAAGTCTGTTACAGAATTGTCAAAGAAACTGATCCTCTTGAATGCTATTAAAGAATAAAAAAATATGAATTGCATTAGTATCAGCAGAGATGCTTATTTGATCACTGTAACTCTGTCTTTCCAGAAAAATATTCTTGAAGCTTATAATGTGTTACAGAGGTTACCAAGGGGAAACTTTCTTCCATTTTCACTTCCATTTCAAAGCTGAGTACATTTGAGCTCTGTGTGTAGCTCCAGCACTTCCAAAGTATTTTGACAATGTCAACTGTTTTGCAGTTGTGGTTCATCAGAAGGCTTTTGAAAGACGAGTCACCTTTGTAACAAAAACAAGTAGGCAAGCTTTGTACATGTTCTGTGAAAGATGAGAGATCACTTTACAAACTTCCTTTCTTTCTACTTCTGCTGTTATAGTTTTTCTGCCATTGGGATAAGGAAAGACAGAGGAAGAGTTTCCCGATTCGATAGATCGATTTATTCAAGACAGGAGAGAAAGACAGCAGGAGAATAGATAATGAGATTAATGAAATCTGAAGATCAGAGCTTTTAGAGGCCTCCCAATGAGCCAGAGGCATTTTAAAACATAGCAGCCTTAAAAGAAATAAAGAGGAAAAAAGTAGAATAGACTGATGTATGGTTAGACTTAGGACAGAACAGCTGTAATAAATAGAAGTTAATATTGCACATGACAAGTATGATTGCATAAAAAGTACTAGGGTTTTTTATGACAGACTTATTTACAAGCTGTGTCTTAAAGCACATGCAAGCTAACTGTGGTATTCCTGGGTAGAAGCTAAAACTGTGCAGAAAGTTTTAGTAACTGCTTTTGTTTGCCAGAGCTGTCTGTTCAGCAGGTTTAAGCAGACCTTATCTGTGTGCCTTAGCAGAGGCATGGCTGTGAAGGTGTACATTATTCTCACAGCAGTATGAGGGGACAGAGTTAAGAATACTTCAGTTGGCAAAGGCAGAATTACAAACAGCATCAGGCACTAACCATGCCTTGAGTATGAGACTGCAGGCAAGGCCACTGCATGCATTTTGAAGCCACATGATGTTGCAAGACCAGAATCATAGCTGTTACCATCCTAGTGAGCCTCCTCTCAACATACCCAGTTGTGATGGACTAATGACTGTAGGCCTAGTTTGGTAGGCATCTGAGTGTCTTAGCTAACTGCAGAAAGGAATTATTTGAAAACCAAGATCCGTGCTTGCTGCAGCAGACCTGCAGCAAAGACTTAACTGTGTGCTGGAGAGTTAGGTCTGAGTGCTGGAAAGCTGAAACTTGACTAACAGAATTTAGTTGTTGTGTTGGAGGGAGGCATGAGAACATATCAGAGTATGTTTTAGTTGAGGTGTGTTTATGCATATATCATGCACGTAATATTTTCCAAGTGACCAGATGCAGATATGAAAATGTGTTCTGAAAATTACCTTCTTGGGTTTTTTTCTAACTTGCCACTCGAGGCACGTGTACATGCATCACTGCAAAGCATTTTCTTTGTTTTCCTCAACATGCTTTGGCTTGATCTGTTAAGATGTTCAGTCATTAATTCTGTAACTTTTCATACTGTGTGAACTACGGGAAGGCTATTTCTAAGAGATTGTCAGTAAGTCTTATTATAAGTGTAAATGAATATGAAAAAAAATCTTAAGAGATTTGGTAGAAGCACAGGCTTTGGTGACGTTCTGCCCAGCAATTGTTATTGCAGATTCTGAACTCGCCTTGATGTACAATGACTCATCAGTACTGGAGAATCATCACCTAGCTGTGGGTTTCAAGCTGCTGCAGGAAGAAAATTGTGACATTTTCCAGAATTTGACCAAAAAACAGAGGCAGTCATTGAGGAAAATGGTCATTGATATTGTGAGTTCTGCTTGAGACTCCATCTTCCATAGAGCTAGTAAACTGAATAATAAAGTGCAGAAGCATATTATGATAAATTAGATGTCATTAGACATGTAAACAATGAAGTAAAAGTTTGAAGTTTTATCATGTCATATCCAAACATGAATAGTGGGTTCCTTTAAGTTTCAGTAATCATCGAGTAATGTTTTTAGAAGGTATACATTTCTGTTTCAGGATGGTTTTGTACTGACGTGTATGTCATTCCACCATCACAGTAAGAAATTTGGTACTGAATTGGTGGTGCGTCTAGGCTGACCAGATCATTTTGAACAATTCTGAACAATCATTTTATCATATTCTTAAAATAACTAAAAGGAAAACCTACTATTATGGATACTAATGACTTACATGGCTCAGACTTGTAGCATGTATTCAGACACAGAAGTTATGGGTTCCTCAAAAAAACTGTTTAAATGTTCAAAGGGGTTTTTTTTAAAAAAACAACATACGACAAAAAACACAGGATAATTTACACAGTGTTCATTTTTTGTTTGTTTCTTTTAAGGTGCTTGCAACAGATATGTCTAAGCACATGAATCTATTGGCTGATTTAAAAACTATGGTTGAAACTAAAAAAGTGACCAGTTCTGGTGTCCTACTTCTCGATAACTATTCAGACAGGATTCAGGTAAGAAAATTAATCTGCAATTGGTCACTTGTATTAATTTACATACTTAATAACATTGGCTTCCCCATTCTCCAGCATGAATTAGATAAGCTGTGTGCTCTCACACCATGACTCGCTACTTCCCTCTGTTTCCTAACTATTGACAGTCTGAGTGACTCTCTCAGAGAGTAAAGAAGTGCTAGAGTGGTTCTGGACTAAATGAGATTTTGGCCTTCCCTTCAAATTATCAGCATACGATCGTGTTTCTCAGAAAGACTTCCTGGCCTTTTTACAGGCAGAAGCGGCAGAAGCAAGGTTACTTGCTATTACTGCAAGTGTGGAAAACACCCAAGCACATAAGGTTTTGCTGTTTAGAATATATCTTTTACTACATTTTCAAGGTGGTTTCAGAGTCACCAGAAGAGTAAATGGAAAAGGAGCTGCTGTTCTGCAGTGTAATAACACGACAGATGTTCAATCTATTTCAGGTTCTTCAGAATATGGTGCACTGTGCAGATCTAAGCAATCCAACAAAGCCGCTCCATCTCTACCGCCAATGGACAGACAGAATAATGGAGGAATTTTTCCATCAGGGAGATCGGGAAAGAGAGAGGGGAATGGAGATAAGTCCCATGTGTGATAAGCACAATGCATCTGTAGAAAAATCACAGGTAATTGATTTGAGTAGGTACATAAGCATTTTGACAGAAAAGGATGGTACATAGCCATGTTTTGAATAATTTCTGAATGCACTATTTCGTTTTTTATCACTGAGTTAATTAACTCAGCTCCTGAGTAGTAAGCGTGGGGAACTGAGATTTTTACTGTGAAAACCTAGTGCATGTCAGTGTGTTTGCTGAAGGTATTCCATCACTGTCATGACTTGCAATGCAGCATACACATCAAAAGAGATTATTGTACAGCTGCTCATTAGGGTTTCCTTCAAAAAGATAATTAAAAATAAAGCAACTCTTAGCTAACTAGATGCAGTACAGTTGTTTGGAATGAACAGTTCACTTGAGAACAAATCATTTCCAAGCCCTTATCCAATATCCTGAATCAGACTTTTGAAATGTAAAAGGCTTTATTTACTACATAAACCAGTATGATTTCCTTTCAGCCAACTTTATGGGTGATGCAGATAGTGTCTCTTAATAGCATTCTATTTCTCATACTTTGCATGACTTATAAGCATAACTATTTATATATTTATGAATAATTATATTTTTTTATTATTTGAAACAGGTGGGTTTTATAGACTACATTGTTCATCCTTTATGGGAGACATGGGCAGATCTTGTTCACCCAGATGCCCAGGATATCCTAGATACACTGGAGGACAATCGAGAATGGTACCAGAGCACAATCCCTCGAAGTCCCTCTCCTGCACCTGATGACCAGGAAGAGGGAAGGCAGGGTCAAACTGAAAAATTCCAGTTTGAACTAACATTGGAGGAAGATGGTGAGTCAGACACTGAAAAGGACTGTGGAAGTCAAGTAGAAGAAGACACCAGCTTCAGTGACTCCAAGACTCTTTGCACCCAGGATTCAGAATCCACAGAAATTCCTCTTGATGAGCAAGTAGGGGAAGAAGTAGAAGAGGAGGAGAATCAAACAGAACCCTGTGTGGTAGAAGATCATTCTCCTGACATGTAACAATGAAGACGCAGTCTCTTTCTCTCTTACTCTCTCCCTTTCTTTTCCTCTTTCTCTCTGAGTTTTTTTTGTTTTGTTTTGGATTTTTTTTTTTTTTCAATTTAGGTAATGGTTTCCAAAGTGTATGTCATATACTACAACCATGGTCACAACTTGCTGTCATCTGCCAGGACAATTGTTTAACAAAACTTACGTTGATGACTCAGTTTGGCACTCAGGAATATTGTAAGCAGAATTTTCACCTCAATGGCATCAGAAAGCAGGGGGAGAACATCCATAAACTACATTTTAATAAGCTCTCCATTTGGCGGATTCAATTAAAAAAAGAAAATATTTTCAGAGGAGTACCACCTGCCAACCAAATGCTGGTGTACTTTTATAGTTTTTGAATTCATTGTATTTTGCAATCAAAATTGGATAATGTTCATCTTGAGCGGAAACAGACAGAAAACAAGGTGAGGTTCCTACTAGAAAATAAATTCATGTAAATGATGGGACACAACAGGATTCTGTTACCATCAGGAAGATGAGCTGTGAAAATTGCATAATTTTGTAATTTCAAGCCTTCCTGAGACATGACTGAAAAAAGTGTGACCCAGTGGGTTGCGCTAACCTCTCCATTTTGTATAATATGTGAAAGAGAGATGTTTTGTAGAGCTTACTTTTATTAAATGTGCCGAGGTATTATATTAAAAAAACCAAAACCAAACACTTTCATCTGCTACTGGTTATTTTTTTTCCAAAGAGGAACTTGCAAGTTTTCAGTACAAATCTGTGCTACACTGGATAATACTTTTAGGTTGTTTTTTGAGTTTTGGGGTTTTTTTCCAATTGTTTGCTTGTTTAGTTGGTTTTGGTTTTTTGTGGTTTTTGTGTTTGGGTTCTTTTTGGATTTTTTGTTTAGTTTTTCATTTTGTTTTGGGTTTGATTGGTTGGTTTGGTTTTGTTGTTTTTTTTTACCATAGAATCTCATGGTATTACTGAGTTGTAAAAGTCTATTTTATATATTAGTGAGTTCCATGAATATCCTTTGTATTACATTTTTTAGTATAATAACTTTTTTTTTGATTTTTTATTTGTTTTTATTCACAATTTTCCCAAATGTACTAGTGGACTTACGTAGTGCTTTTGCCCTCATAGTGGCCTGATCCTGCCAGTTCTGTCTTACTACAAGAAGTGGTCCTGTTGATACCAACTACAACCACTAACATTAAGATTTACACGACCTGAGCCTGTTAAAAGAGTAATGAATTGTCATCAGTACAAAAGCAGCTCTCTTGCTATACTAATACATTTTTTTCCCTGAAACATTGGTTTTCAGATTATTTTTAGCTAGGAGGCACAGACTGCTAAATCAGAACAGGCTATTACAATGCATGGAATATTTGTTCTGGTGAAAAAAACATTAGTGTCGTATTTCAAATTTTGACTCTCAGTAACTTTTCATTTGGGTAGCTAATTAAACCATTTCCTAATCTGAGATGTGTACAGCATAAAAATAATAATAGTATTATTTTTTTCATGTTTTGTTGCAAAAAGAGCCGTGCTGGTCTTGTCTTTTTATGTTTTTAAGTAAATGAGCAATGCAACATCAGAGTTGTGTTTTACGCCGTATTATTTCAATCCGAAATATTTTCAACCTTTATCCAGCTTGTGCTAAGGGACTCTTGCCTTTCAGTTTGATTGGTACTAAAAGCTTCCCTAACTTGGAAGGCTAAAGGGAGGTAGGAGTTCATAATTGTCATTTTCCAGTCCTGTTGCTTCTTCACATGAAAGAAGAAAAAATTTTATTTCCCACACTTTACTCATGGTTATAATCGTGGTTTTTGACTGTAGAAGATGGGAAATAGTTGCTTAGGGAGGCTAGCAAACTCCAACACTGTAAAATTCTGTTAAAATGACAATATCAAGATAATCTCTTAACAAAAGATTATAGCAACAGCCATTATTTTCCCTTTAGATTAATTTTGTAGCAAATTTGCAGATATGAATACAGGGGTTTTAAAGTGTCAGAGATCTAGAATAAAAACCTCTTTTAAAATATTAATAATTCAGCTGTTAAATGCATTTTGCATTCTTCTATGTCCAGGTCATAGTTTTCCCTGCTGTTATCCCTCACAGTGCCTTAGCACAGAAGATGCTGAAGGAGGAAAAAGAATAAAGATAATTCATGGGTCTTCTTTCGTGCTTTGGCTTTTTTTTTTTAAATATTTTTTCTTTGTTATTTCTTCCTGAACCTGATCCACCTAAAAATCTTTTCAGTCCCCTAGAGTGCCTGGAACCTCAGTAATTGAAAAGCAATATAAATTCCAGAATAACCAGTAGGACCTGGAAGGTTTTGTATCTGCACTAGCTGAAAGTAAACAGACATAAGACCATATTGTGAGATATACACCTATACATGTGGACAATCAAATCATAGAAAATGATATAATTTCTTAGAGTTGGGGATATAATGCACTGTACAATCTTTTTTTTTCCTCTTTTGCCAAAGTGTGTTTTAGCATTGTACACTGCTTTAAAACAATACAATTTATGAGTGGCTTTATGTGTTGTGAATATTTTGCCATAAGAAGATGCAGTGGGTGAGTAATGAGTGGGAGGAAAAAAGAAAAATCACCTTGTTTATAACAGTACACTTTAGCTTGCAAGTTGCTGTACTCAGTAATGCTGTATTTTAATTCTTAAATTGTTTTATGTCATTAAAAATTATAATGAAAGAATATCGATAGAACAAATAGCATTCAGAAGTTCAAAAAACTTGAATGAGATAGATTTTATAGAAAGCTTTGACAGTTCTTTCAAATGCATTATTTATTTTCTGTGCCATGCATTTTTCTCACCAGATGACCTTACCTGTAATACAGTCTTGTTTGTCTCTGTTTACAACCATATATTTATTGTAATGTACATACTGTAATGTAAATTATCAGTTCTTATTATAACATCATCCTTGTCAGGGTGGTGTTGCTGTATTTGGAAACTCTTGGTGAGAGAATGATTTTTGTGTATACATATTCCTTGTACATTTTCTTCTCCTGTAATATATTCAGTATCACCATAGAGCTCGTTTATGGAAGATTCAAGAAAAGTATAAAATACGTAAAGATATATAAATTCAAAAAGCTGCAGGTCTTTGGTCCCAGGGCTGTGCCTTAACTTTAAACAATATTTTCTTGTTTTGCTGCATTTGAAAGTAAGGTAGCCTTGGGGCAAGGGCTGGGCATTTCTACCATATTTTTAGTTGTTAACTGATGGGGGATACTCTTACAAGCTAATATATGTGATACTACAATAAATGTTCACTCTTGACCCTGCTGGAAGTTGGAGCTTTTCCAGACTTCTGGTAATGTAGTTGTATTGTCTCTCTTATTACCTTTTTAAAACCCGTCATTGGGGATTATTGTTCCTAAAAAAATAAATGAAGGTGAATTTCAGTACTGAATTGCACTGAAATAGCTTTGGAAAGCATCTCTGATAAGCATTTGATTTCAATGCATATTGGGAAATGGAATAATGAGAATTAAAAGGGTATAACTCATACACTTTTACAATTGTCTGTAATGTCTCTTCTTTAGTAGCACAAATTATCACTGTATAAGCAGAATCCATAAAGTAGGACAAAAGACAATTTCAGTCTTGGAAATGCTTTCCAGCACCAATATTAGTGTTACTAGTAGCCAAAGTTTTATTTTATATAGGTGTAGCTAAGGCTTTGTACAGGTGTGTATAGCATAATGCACTAGCTCTGCAGAAGAGCGGTAAACACGTAGATGTTTTAATAACATATTAGATTTGCAGGTTGGACTGAGCATCTCTTGCTGTTTGACTTGTCACATTGCTCCAGGCTATTTAGAGCTGGTATCATTGAATTTGCCAGTGAGGCACATACGTCTCCTCCATTCCAGTGATGCCCAGCCCTTGTAACTTGTGACTTCTTCGTGAAAGGAGAGATTCTTTTTCAAGGAAAAACAAAATCTCCCTTTTGACACAAACTGTAGATTTTAGCAGCCCTGGCCCAAAGGAAATTGAATGCTTTTGTTTTATATGGTATAAAAGGGACACTATAACAACAGAAATCCTGAACAATTTCTTGTTACTGTTTTAATTCAATATTTTCTTTGGGGATGTCTTGATAGTGGCAGCTTGTGACAACATTGCACATGGATATTCTTTCACTGGTTTCTTAGCCTCTCTGACAGCCTATGGGATAGTACTGTACATCGATACCTTCATATGAAATTTTATATGCAATGGAAATAAAAGCATGTGTTGATTCTGCCTAGTATTTGATTTTTTTTTTTGCAAGTTAACTATGTTTACATAGTTTTGACATCTTAGGAAAAAATATATTTCCAGAATAATTTCATTACCATAGATAATACAAAATAGACATGTGAGCAAGTCATAAAAGTCAGTCAAATATGGTATTTCATACAGGAGTCTAATCCACAAAGGTGTGATATGCAGTTATTTGGAAAGGCATTCTATTGGTTTTGAGGAAATTTTACCACTGGTTTCAATGTCTTTAAAGAAACTAAAGTCTAGAGATTGTCTAGAGGAGCAATATGCTGGCATACCACAAAGAAGAAGAGAAAAAAAAAAGTATCAGTTAAATATTGTCACAATCTCTGCCCTAAGTGGATGATAAAAAGAAATTGCTCTTAAAAATAAAATTCATAAATTGCAGCTTTTTTCTTGAGGAAGAAATATGGTCTTAATGCAGGTTCAACATTTGAACTGGCTTTCAGGCCCCTTTCCTTGACAGTGTGAGTCTCTGTTGTTCTGTGGGGTTGTTTGCTTAACTGAAAACAATTTCTGGTTGAATACAAAAAAAGTCTTATGTTCATTTTTGACTTACGTCTCTTAGATCTTTCTTTGGGTTTAGGGATTAGTTTGCAAGGAGTACCAATTCCTTAGGACTCCTTGTCAATCACATTTTTGTGGCAGAAAAGCCTGATAAGTGCTGTGTTGGGAAGATGCACTGATCAGTGGGCAGATAAAACTGTCACTCCTCCTCACATGCTCCCAGCAGCCCTAATGAGAAATGCATACATCATGGCTATTACAGTAAGGAAGAAGGAGTCCCAAATTATCATTGGCACTACTAAAACCTTTCCAGTAAGCAGGTCAGGTAGTGCAGCCATTCACGTGGTAAGCCTGAAGCTGGCAGCATTAGCCCACTGCTTCCTGCATCCTCTCTCAGCACTTTGTCACTCTCTGGAAATTATGAATCAGAACAGCCAAGTTTCAGAGCAAAAGCAAAATGTATCCCGTTTCACTGCAGACAGCCGCTGCTGTAGAAGTTCAATGTATTTTTGAACAAATGACTCTTTGCTAATGAGACAAACAGTCTGAATAGCTGCAGCGTTGTTCACTGCTTTCTCTGCTGCTTGGAAAATGAAAGTTACAGCTATTAGCACACGTAGTGTTTACTGGAATGATCAGTCTAATTTCTCTACCAGCTGTGATTAATTTTGCTTAGTTTTTCCAGGGGGAAAACCAACCAAACAAACAAAAAGTTCAAAGGTGAATTAACCCTTTAGTTAGTTCAATTTAGTTTATCCTGCAAGATAAAGACACTAGCTTCTTTCTGTCAAACTTGTTGAGAAATCTGCAAAAGAAATAAAGGGGGATAGGAAGTCCAAATAGAAATCAAAGAGACAAATTGGGAGCAAAACTTGGGCAGGGAGAAATACTCTCCAACTAAAATAATCTAATCCTGTTAAAGACATCCCACAGCTTGAATATGGACATTAGGAAAACTGAGTTTGAGTTTGATTTTTGTCTCAGTTCCCTGGGTGCAAAGCTGTATTTTTTGCCTTCTTGCAAAGCAAATATTTTGAGGTCTTGGGCTTATTGTGGTGGTGGGAAGAACTATATCTGTAGCTAAGACGTACATTTAAAAAGTAAAATATTGTTTTGATACAATGCAGAGTTTAGCTCAGCTTTAAAAACTAAAAAGGTGGGATGACTGTCTCAGATAAACAAGCCTTTAACATAGAATCATAGAATCAACTGGATTGGGAAAAACCTCTGAGATCATCAAGTCCAACACTTGATCCAAAACCGCTGTGGTTACTAGGCCATGGCACTAAGTGCCACATCCAGTCGCATCTTAAAAACCTCCAGGGATGGTGAATCCACTACTTCCCTGGGCAGCCCATTCCATTGTCTTACTACTCTCTGTGAAAAATTTCTTCCTAATACACAACTTAACTTGAGAGACATACCTGAGTAAGCAGCCCTTTGTGAAGGCAAGAAGGAGAAGATACAAAATACCAGATATCATTAATTGTCTAATGCTGATGAGCTGTGCAGACAGCAAATGCAGATTGGAGATTCACCAGTCATGTCGCACAGTTACCTCAAGCCTGCCCTCCTCCAACATCCGTGGAGTTCAGATGCCTTCGGTATCAGCATCTCAAGTATGGAGTAGAGACCATTGGTTTTTTATCTGAAGAAGTCTGGAAAACAAAATAGGGGCTGTGCAGCATATAAGTAGTCAAAGTACAGTGGGCATATGCATTGTACATGTGTAGGATATGGCTTATAACAAATTCCTGTAAGCCATCGTTACATGGGGCTAGACAGAAGCAGTTACAAATAGCTTAAAAACTGCAGTTTCTTCAGATAGCTGAAACTCCACAAAACGGATAGCCAAATCTCTTAAGAACTTAAGTCTTCAAAACCTTGACTGCAGCACTGACCAAACTAAAAACTGTGCACAGACAGCCCTCTGCATTCTCAGACTGTGGTTTGTGGTTTATGTTGCTTGTCCTGACTGCAGCCTGGACTGGGCCTCTTAAACCATGGTCTTGGTTGAAGTTTGATACAAAGTCTATCTGATAGAAGGGATCGTTTGAGTGCAGAGATGTTGAGCAATGCCCTTCCTCTAATGAGGCAAGCAGGACCAGCTGACGTAGAACTGCATTTATAATCCAGATGCCTATGGACCCCCTCTGGCACCCAGGTCTCTTACAGGGTCCCATACAAAGCAGTTCCTGGATTTAGGCTTCTTGCCACAGCACAAAAAGAGAACAGAAGTGCACAATTATAAAACTGTGTCTATTTATTGCATGTACCACAAAGACAAAGCTTGTGGCAAACAGAGAAGCAGCCCTGGCCCTGCCTGAAAGAATCTTGCTTGCTATTTCATTTTGGCTCTCATTGCCTCCCATAAGCAGGGGTAGTATGTCCATGATAACTACATGCATCTGGGAATCAAGAGTGTGGGACACATTTATCAGATGAGAGACTATCAGGGAATCAGTCATACAGCCTTGTGTGCAATGCTGCTGTGCTGATGGCAGCTGCAGGGAAATGTTCCTTACGAAGCTGTGCTGGTAAAAGGTCTAAAAAAATGCTTGAGAAGCAGTAAATGAGAGATTATTTGAACACCTTTAGTATTATTAAGGATATGATGTTCAGGTTTGGTAGTGATGCTTGAAGATGAAGTTTGAGAGGACAAAAAAGTGCAATAGAAAAATAATTAAACAACTTGGAATCTTGCAGTCTAGTGAGATTCCAGGAATATGACCTATTTAACTTATCCAGGAGAAGGTTAAGATAAGGTTTGATAATGTAGGGACAGAAAAGTGATAGTCCCTCGGTCCATTTTGTTGTTTAGCAGGCAAAGCCAGCCACATCACAGTGAGCTAATGTGACAAATTCAGGCTGCAGGAAGGAGCTACTCCATCAGCTGGTTTCGTTCACTCTTTGTTTCTTCAACCACCTCGCTAGGAACCAAAACCCAGGAAAATAACACCGTTACAAGTGAACTGTGTGCTGCTGTGCGTGCTGGGAGTGACACACACTTCTTAGTGCCACAGGTCCCACTCTTAAGAGTGCTTAGTGATGTAAGAGTCACTTTGGTTTCGCTTTGTCTAAGAGTGGGCTGGTCCTTTGTGAAGATGATAGGGAGGGAGTGGGTGGTGAAAGAGAGAGAATGGCTCTTTGGAGAAGCTTTTTCTATTACAGTAATTTTCAAATTATAATTCATGTCACAACTTCTCAAGAACTCCTCAGTGGGAGATGAACACTTGCCATAAGGTAACCACATGTTTCTTTGAGTTGCCGAGTTTATGAGGCTGGTTTTCTTCTGCTCTGATGTTTCTTCTGGACCTGCAAGCTCCTGGCTGAACCTTTCCGTGCATGGGTAGATACACATGTGAGTTTTTTCCTCTCCAGCTGACTTTTTATTTTCATGAAACTATTAAAAATATATGTCATTAATTGTGGTAAAAAATGGGTCATAAATTCAAAAGTTAAAGGACACCCTTGCAGGCAGCTGATGTTGATGTGGGCTGTGTTCCATGGAGACAGAGACACTATGGCTCACAATTAACTGCTGCGTCCTGGACCCCTGAGGAAAAGCTGCTTTGCTGGAGGCATCATTTCCCTGGCAAAGAAGCATGATGGCTCCTGGTGCATCCTAAATATGGTACAAGTGACAGATGCCCTCTTGAGGTGCTCCACCTCCCACCCACCAGGACCAGATATCTTCAGAAATGGGGAAGGTGCCACACAGAGTAAGGAGAGATGCAAGGGCAGTGCATGCTGCCCTGGAATACACTTCCATTTCACTTTACAAGTTAGTGTCTGCAGGTAGAAGGAGCATGCTTAGGGTACAGCAGGTGTCAGCTGGGGTTTTTTTAGATTTTTTGATAGCATGTTTTTCAGGAAAAGTGTATCTTTGTAATATTTCCAGTTTTGCTGAAGATTATTCATGTAAGTCACCCTCATGTGCAATTAGCTAACGAGATTAGTGCTGGTTTTGGCTAGGGTAGAGTTAATTTTCTTCACAGTGCCTAATATGAGGCTGCTTTTTGGATTTGTGCTGAACACAGGGCTGACAGTATAGAGATATTTCTGTTATTAGAGCAGTTCTTACACAGAGCCAAGGCCTTTTGTACTTTTAATACTGACTCACTGAGAGGAAAGTTGGGGTTGCATGGGAAGCTGGGAGGAGACATGGCCAGGATAGGTGATCCAAACTGACCAAAGGGGTATTCCATATCATATGATGTATCATATGGGAGCTGTTTGGAGTTGTGGCATTTATCATCTCAAGTCACCATTACACGTGATGGGGTCCTGCTCTCCTGGAGATGGCTGAACACCTGCTGGACCATCGGAAGCAGTGAATTCCTTTTTTTTTTTGTTTGCTTGTGCAACTTTTGCTTTCCCTATTAAACTGTCTGTACCTTAACCCATGAGTTTTTTAGCTTTTACCCTTCTGATTCGTTCCCTGATCCCACTGGTGGGGGAGTGAGTGAGTGGCTGCATGGTACTTGGTTGATGGCTGGGGTTAAACCATGACAAGATTTCATTGAAACCTGTCAAAAGCGGTCTGTCTGAGAGTGCCATGAAGTGAAGCATGTGTGTTTCCTCAGGGAGGAGAGAGAAAGGGGAAATATTTCAAGCAAATGTAGAGAAAAAAAGGGGAAAATTTTGGAAAAGAGATAATTGCAATCTGGCTCAGGGTTTTGACATTTCTTAGCAGGGATACAACCTCCAGATATGTCCTCTGAAGTTCCCCTGTGCAGTAGGCACCTGGGCCTTTGTGCTAAGAAGCAGTGGAGGGGCTGGTATGCTGTGGGCAGAGAAGGAGAAATAGCAGGAAAGGGAAAAAAAGCCCTCACTCAAGGAGTGACTCAACCACAGAATCACAGAACATGCCACCTTGGAAGGGACCTACAGGGGTCATCAAGTCCAACTCCTGGCCCTGCACAGGCCATCCCCAAGAGTCACACCATGTGTCCGAGAGCATTGTCCAAGTGCTTCTCGAACTCTGTCAGTCTTGGTGCTGTGAACACTTACCTGGGGAACCAAAAGTCTCCCAGGTGGTGCTAAGAGCAGCCACAGTGGAAAGAAACCTGCTGTGCTTCTGTGGGTTGCCATGGAGCATTGCTGCCTCCACTGCCTCCTCACTTGGAGGCAGCCAGCACTGGCTGGAACAGTCTGTAAATTTAAAAGATCTTTCAATCCTATTTCCCAAAATGGGTGTGTCTGGAGTGAACTACAGCCTCTGATCTGTAACACTCAACTGCACAGCAAGGTCAGGTCAGATATGATGCCACAGGCAGTGTGCCCAGAAGGGCCAAAAGACCCAAGCTGCCTCCTAGTGCCCTCCTCCACAGTCAGTAATTAGTAATAATGAACACCATTAGTATCCAATTTATCCATTAAATTGTCCAAACTGAAAAAGCCTTCAGCGGCATGACTTTTAACTGAGGTGGTCATGGTTTGGTTTCTTTTCCCTGCAGGTAAGCAAAGTAACTCTCAAGTTCATGCTTTATTAGAAATATTTGGTATCATTGTCCATTTTTTCACCACCAGAATTCCCTTCATATATATTAATATCCACTGGTGCTTCTCACTAGTCTGTACCTGTCCACAGACACTAGTGGTCACACTATTTTAAAATATGTTGTTGCAGAACCATTCAGCACTTGTGTTTGATTAAAGTGGCTCCAAGCCTCAGATCCTCTGGTCTGCTGGGTTTTCCGGTTCCAGTGCTCTGTCAGGCAGGAATGGTGGGAGGCCCTAGCACCATTCTCTCATGGGATGGCTTGGCAGCAGTCCTGAAGCTACCTTGCTGCAGATGGGCTGTTTGCACAAGCTGCCAGGTGGGAGGAAGCATGGCTAGTGGTGCAGGATGTTTCTCTGGCAGGTTTGATGTGCTGACAGAATCCTCAGGCTTTGTGCTTGGAGATTGGTGAAAATCACAATCGAGTGCAATGATACTGTTTTGTGGGGATGAGTGGGAGGTGACGTGGCAAGTTGTGTTTTGGGATATGTGTACTGTTGTACAGCCAAACTTAAAAGCTTGGAAGGCTTTTTTTTTAGATAGATTTGAACAACTTTCTGCTGTATCTGCTTTCTGCAGAATCCTGCACCTCTTCTTGTTATTGCAACCCTCCTTGGCATTACTGAATGGTGCTTGGGGAACAAGCACCATTAGTATTGAGTTTGCCTCCTTTTAGCAAAAGGTATCCTCATGGTGGAACCCATGCTTTCTTCTGGTGCACTGGATTCAGGAAGAATGGATATGAAATCCCAGTGCCTCCCCTTACCCTTTCAGTGTCTCCCTTTCCCCTACCCTGTGGCAGGCAGTGCGTTCCCACTGCTTTCTGGGGACAGGAAATGCCCTCGCAGGGACTCTCAATGCAGGGGTGCTGCCAGCTGTGCTGCAACCCTGGGCTGCACAACCAGCTGCTGTGCTGCTGGCACAGCACTGCAAAGGAGCAGTTGGGCCAGCCACTGGCTGACATGATCGGATTTTTTGAGTTCACGGTGGAAGAAAAACGCTGCTTTGGGTACATGCTAATGTCTACACATTCAGTTCAGTACAGAACATATTATTGTGAAAAATAGATCAGAAACCGCTTTGAAGTAGGTTTCATATCCAAGATCCCATCTTGCTTTTCAGGTATTGCTATTGGACTGTTTGTACGTGACCTAAAGGTGTCATTTACAGACCAGTCTGTCTCTGATAAATTGAAATTTCATCTAGCAGGGTAGAGCTTTGTACCTGATTTAGAAAAAAAAAAGGGGGATTTAATTGTGGGTCACTGCAAATCCAGCGAATCTGAAAGCATTAGCAAGAGGATGTATGAATCACTCCTTTCTCCTTTATGCTACTTCAGATGAACTGCTCTTAGGTTCAGCTTCATTAATACAGTGGGGAAGCGACGCTCCGGTGCGTTATCTTCTGTCACAGCCAAAGCGGAGAGAGATCATGTCTGCAGATCCAGAATAAAGTAATAACTTCTTCTGATACAGAGGGAAATTAACATCTGATTACTTTGAGCTATTGTCCATGTCAAGATGGTGCATTAGTGTTTGACATCAGTTAACAATCTGCAAGGTAAGGCTTTCCAAAAAGCTTTTACAGTACAAAAATCACTATTACTTAAGTGGGCTTTTGAAACTGGTACTTTTGGAAAGGTTATGATGTTTCTATCAGTTAAAGACATATGAAATAATCTATGTTTGGTGTGATGAAGCATATATTTTATATATATATAAATAAAATACACATTAGCCCGGGCACTTTTAATAACAGAGTGCTCTTTTTGTCCTGCCAATCTCACACTATGAGAAGAGAGCAAAGGGTTGTCACCGTGACTGTGTTAGTGGTATATTCATCTTCCTGGCTTCTGCTCTCCCATTCCCAAAGATGTTACCTCCTTTTTCTGTCAGGCACTGGAAGAGGAATTAAAAATCTCCTCATCTTCCAGTACTTAGGCTGCAACAAACCCCTTCCCCAAAGTAGTGTTCACCCTCTGGGAGGAGGGAAGGAGCTAGAAGAGGGTGCAGAGCTGGAGTAGGGGCTATAGCCTCAGTCTTACCTCTCTCCAAATCTACTTCTTTCACAGGTCTGCAGAACTAAACTATTTGTCAACTGTATTTTAACTGCAGTTCATCATATTCACCACATTTCGTTATCACTGCTCACATCTTTCCTCTCAGTAACTCTCTGCACTCTCAAAATTTTGCTACATGCATGGGTTGTTTTGTTTTAGGCTGAGGCATTCAATCACCATTTCTTTCTCTGGTCCCACAAGATTTCTTTCTTTGAATGTCATTGTCTCGATACCCTCACACCTTCAACTTCCTTGGTTAGGCACTGTGAAGGTTGTTGTTCTGCTCTTATTGCTATTGCTAGGATGGGACAACTTACCTCTACCATATTATGTTGTTTGGAATGAATACCTATAGTAAGTGATACTGATAAACAGGTACATAATGGACAAACATTCTTCTTGTGTCTCTGAGTCTCTTGGAAACAACCTTCTCTGATGTTCTGCCTAGTAAACATCATTCAACAAGTTTTTTCAACCATGAAGTGTATCTTTGATGCTGAGTTAGAAAAAAACCCTTGTAGCATTTATTCAAAAGGATTTTGGCTCCGTTCTCTCAGCAAAGCATATGCTGTCTCATTCCAGATACCAGCAGGTACAAGGCTCCCTCTGGTGACTGTGGATGAAGTACACACAGAGCATGTGGGATCTCTGACCTATCTCCTATATCTCTGGGAAAGGTACTTCTCCCACAGCACTGTCACCCACAGGGAACACTGCCCTTGACTCAACCACTGCCACAGAAAGCCCAGCATCACTGATGACACTGCCACTGAACGTGGAGTTGTGCAAAGACATGGAAATGTGCACTGAAGCAACTAATGTTTGGGTGCCTGTTCCCTTCCTGTATCTTTGCAAAGGAAAGGGGCAGGCAGCTCCTCAAACAGTGATGACACTCATCAAACAATGTCAACACACATTTCTGCCCACCCAGATAGGAGTATCTGTGTTCAAGAGTGATGCTATCCACATCTTTCTACAGCATGGAGTGGGACAGGTCACTGTGCATGCACACAGCCTCTCTGCTGCTCACTGAGTAGAAGGCTGTGGTCGATCATTACAAGGATGATATCTTGCACTGAAGCACCCAGCAGCCCTCTCCTCTGCCTGGAAAATTGTGACAAGAACAAAAAAAAATATGCAGGTAAAAAGCTGAGCTTGGCAGTCATCAGCATAGGAGAAAGGTAAAAACAAATAAACAAAGAAAAAGTGAAAAGAAAAGGAAGTTGAGTGCCCAGGTGTAACTGCAGGATGAATGAAGTGTAAAAACTTGTAAAACCTGGCTCTCAGTGCAGAAAAGCTGGTGATCCACTTAGAAAGGGATGAAACCCTGGGCTAAAGCTCATATTCTGAGCTGCCTTGGTTTGGTGGGGAAAAGATCATCTTCTACCTGCACTGAAGCTATTTGCCTATGTCTGGAAGAGATACATGGCAAGGTAGAGCCTGGGCCAGGCAGAAGTTTACCACTAAATGCAAGGGTACCTGTTGAATCTAAGGTTATACGACTTGGACCATGCTACAAAGCCTTGCTTGCTTCTACCTCTCCTCACACTGCATTTGGAGAGATAGCTACAAGCAGAAAGGGAGCTGAGTGGTAAAGGAAGAGATGTTGGTGCCCACACCACGCCTTACTGTGGGCTGTCTAGGTGGGAGTGCTGTGCCTGAACCTCCGAGAACCAGGTATGTAGCTGGTGACTAAGGCAGGTCACTTGGTATCCTTTTAGAGGGAAGATGTTGTGCACAAGCAGCCAATCCAGGTGCACCCTGGCACAATGGTCCATTGGCTGGGTCTGAGGAAGTGATTTCATGTTGTCATCAAGATAAAATGTGGATGGGGCCAGCTGACTAACTGCAGAGAGCACTCCACAGGAATGCTTCAACAGAGAACAGCACCTGAGGGCAGTGGCGGGCCTGGACATAAGGCATAAGGCATAAGGCTCTGAGAGTCCCTATCTGTGTTCCAAGGGGAGAGGTCCTACAAGGCTCTAGAAAAGTGAAAGAGAATGAAGCGCACTGCTATGCATCCTGGCTTCCTCTGGCTCCTGAAGGTAGACCAGGGCTTTGCCCTACCTCATGGAGAGATCTCCCAGCCAAAGGAAGTTCCTCTGAAGCCTGGATAACACCTGGAGCATGGGGAAATGTGGTAGTAGCTGTACCATGGCTGGGTGCCTTAGTGCTAGTCCTGGTCACCCTCACAGTATTTAATTAGAGACAGTAATGAAAACAGCATGGCGTTCTCTGCTGCTACGAACAGAGCCAGCTGAGCCAGCTGAGCCAGCAGAGATCATGCCACCAGATCCCCAGGATACTCATAACTCACTCACACCTGACACAGAGCAAGGCACTCCTTGGGAAAGGCCACCTGTCTCTGAAAGGATTCCATCCTCCACACTGGAGAAAAAAGCAGAAGAGATAGGGGGCAGGGGAGAGAAAAGATGCTCATAAGACCCATTTTCGTTTAGGCTTTAAGAAAAGCAATTACTGTGAGGCAGTTCTTCCCACAGCCTCTGCCAGCTACCACTGTAATAAGCAAGTTTGCTGACCTAGATCAGAGTCCATGTATTAGTATGGGAACTGTGCAGCACAGGCCATTGAACAAGCTCTTTGAGGATACGTGTGTGTGTGCAGTGAGCCACAGCTATGCAGGCACAGGTGTTCCTCCTGGAGCGATGCACATTCTGCCCTTCTGTGCCACGGATGCAATTCAGAATTGCAAGTAGGATACATGCCCTAGGGACCAACCATTTCAGGGAGCTGCACCATACGGAGACTCTCTGCTCTGACAGCCAATCTCAGGTGCATTCAGCCTTGACAAATCCCCCATCTCACTTGCATGACACATAAATCCAATGAGCAAATATGCTACCTTAACCAGGGATGTACACAAGCACAGACACTCTTCCTGTGAGTCACCTACTATTCCTGATTTTGTTGACTCAAGAACTGATACCTCCCATTCTCTTTTCTCACCTCTGTCTTCTGAACAGGTATATGTAGCTTGCCAAGAAATGGGGGAATGAAGTGAGGATAACCAATTGATGAGTTTTTATAGATAGAAAAAACAAGGTAGTTTTCCGTTTTCTGCTTTCTCATTGTGACATCTGATGATTACAATTATCTGTATAGAAGCAGCAGTGGCAGCTCAAGGCAAACATGGGTAACTTTGTTAGCCTCAACCAGGTCTCAGGTGCAGGGCTCTCATGTGAGTGTGTTCAATGCCCATTAAAGTAGTGGGAGCTGTGCCAAACTATCCAAGGCAAAATTATATCACCTCCTTTCCCCATTTTTCTGCAGCATCAGTCTGACCATGGTAGAGCTTTGCCTTGGGTTGCTCATGTCCAGGCCACTTGCTGATTACCAGACCCATCTTCCTTGTACTTTGGGGAAAAGCTTTTTGCCAAGGTCCCTCTGGACTAACATCCATTACACAACTTTCCAAATCCTTTTTCCACAACAGCCTCAGACTTCACTTCCCATAGCAGTATTGCATTTGACCCAGGCTTTTAATTCAGCCACACAGTAGATACCCTATCAAAGCAAAAAAATTGTGCCAGAGGATGTTTTATTTACAACTTACTCTTACAGCACTTGGAAGGCTAGCACATAGCAATAAGTTCCTGCTCCCTTCATGATTTGATGTTGTGAACAAGCATAAGGAAGCAGGTATTTTGGCTTAATGTGTCCATTTTTCCCAATACCCTGCAGAAGCTTGAGGTCTAGCTTAGCCAGCACCCTGTTCTCCCAGCAATTTGGGATGTTTGGAACAGAACACAGAGCTGAGGATAACATCTTTACCCCAGAAGGTCATGGTTAGGTCTGAATCTGTGCTGTGACCTGGCAGGACCACTGTAAACCACCATGTGTGCAGTGGCTTCACTTCTGATATCAAAAATGAGTGGGTTTCTTTCCAAGAATCACTACAAACCAGTAAGCTGTTCAAAATAATGTTTAGAAGTGAGATGTAAGTGGAGCACTATTCTTCCCGGATCTCCTGAGTAGGTGTAAATTTCATCTAGCTGTCTTGTAACTAGGTCCATAAATATAGCTTGGAAATTCAGGCTCCTAATGAGAACAACAGGAACCAGAGTGCGTGTTATAATTTTATAATAATTTTGTCTATTGAATCACCTCCAACACAACCAGCATCATACATTTCACTAAGGAATGGCACTGTCACCTGATCATAACGTAATTCAGTCAACTGAAAGTAAAAATCTTGAAAGTAAAAACTCATGAGGCACACACAGAAACAGCTACATACCTAAAAGATGTTTCTTTTCTTCCATCTGAAGCTACGCAGGCTTAGAAATATGGAGAATTTTAAATGCCTGTCATGGAAAACTGATTAAAGCTTACTTTCAGGAAGCTGACAGCAGTAAATTAATTTATGAAATTATTTTCTCTAAGTACTGAAAATGTGTGCTCTAATACGTCACCATGTGAAAACAAACTCAAAGCCAAAAGTATGCGCATTTGTAGGCACATGAGTCCCACCTCAAGTCTCTACATTACACATTGTCCAGGTTTCCATGCTGACTGAGGAGTCAGTCAGTCCAGCTGTCACAGTGCTGCTGAGCAGTGAGTGATTAGAGCGGGATTTGTTTGTATGAAAAGTATATGAGCATGGTCGACACCCTGCCTAAATCTTACAGACCATCTTTGTGGGGGAAAGAGGGATCTTTGAGGACCCTACAGTTCATAATGGTACAGAGGCAACGTGAATTCCTAGGAAAACCTCACTGGAGTGCAAAAAGGGACACAGCGAAGCATGTACAGGTAATGCTTTGGTGCAAATGCAAATGCTCTTGGGGAAGGAAGTTATGCTATGACAGAGGAGAGATGATACACCAAGCAGGCCTTTGAAAAATAATACCAATGTGGTTGTTTCTGGTTGACCAGAGAGATAGCATGAGACCACAAATAACTTCAGCTTTTTGTGAAATTATCATACATGGACACCTGTCTGGATAGCTGCAGACCTGATACCAATGTCTTTGTGAAGGCAGGAGTAGCTGAAGACTGAATAGGCACAGTAGCATGAAGTATTACAAATTACTTCTTGCACTGATTCCTGGCTATTACTGAGTCTCCCTTCTCCTCAAAAACAAGTTAAAATTTATCTGATTATATCAGATCCACCTGCATTGGTCTCTCTCTGTATGTCCTTCTTTGGTTTTGAATAGACTTTGGCAGCACTTCTTCCTCAGAGTTCAGCTTGTGATCTTCTTTTCTCTCTATATGCACCTGAGGCATACCTACAGACCTCAATGCATATAAATAGCAGAGTGAGAGTAATCTTCAGCATTCAAATGAATAAGGATTTTGTGGTTAGGCATTATATCACTACCATATCCCAAGGCAAGTAGCACACCTACACCCTGTCTTTCATTCTATATGCAACAGCACTAGAATGCCCTTTTTGAAAATAAAATCCTCTGAACTGGTAATGTTGCAGTAGCTAATTTTGAAGTTTTATTGAGAAACTCATGTTTAACATTGTTTAAAAGGTTTAATTTGTGCTGTGGGCAGGGCAGGATGGGGTATGTGTGGGAATAAAAATGAGAGGGCTGGAGTGGAGCAGAAATCCTTCCCACGCTTGGATCCGTGCAGGTAAAGGTAGCAGTTAAGGGCATCTGCCAGGAATCCATGAGAAAGCACCGAGCTAAAAAAAGGGCATTGTTGCCATGTTGTGGCCAAGAGAGGCCGCTCATTTCTGGCGTGGAGAAAACAGCCCTCCTCCCGCTCTTTCCGAGCAGGAGAACGGGGAAAGCTTTGTGCATACACATAAAGGCGAGCTGCAGGGAGCAACCCACGAAAATGCTGGTAAAGTATGAAAGGGGCACAGCAACCCCTTGTTTGCCAAAAGGGGCAGAAGGGGAGAGGGAGGAAGTGGCGGCTGCGTGGCTCCGGCGCTCCCTCGGCCGCTGCCTCTGCTTGCGGGTGTGAGTTATCCCCTGTCCTGCTGCACTTAGGATGGGAACCACCTGGAAAGGGTTTGAATAAAATGCACGTTCATCAGGTATGATGGTTTTAGACCTGGTTTTAGAGCTGCCCTGTTAGAATACAGTGATGCTCGTCTGTACAGTTTGTCCTCCAGCACACAGCTGTGGGGTAAGGTGGAAGAATTGCAGAATAGAGTCATAGAATCATTAGGTTGGAAAAGAGTCCTAAGATCATCAAGGCCAACCATTATTAACCCAGCACTGCAAAATCCACCACCAAGCTATGTCCTCAAGTGCCACACCCACACGTTCTTTGAAGACTTCCAGGAACGGTGTTTCCACCTCTTCCCTGAGCAGCCTGTTCCAATGCCTGACCATCCTTTCAGGAAAGAAATCTTTCTTAATATCCAATCTAAACCTCCCTTGGGTCAACTTGAGGCTTTTTCCTCTTGTCCTGTTGCATGTTACTTCGGAGAAGAGGCCGACTCCCACCTTGCTACACCCTCCTTTCAGGCAGTTGTAGAGAGTGACAAGGTCTCCCCTGAGCCTCCTTTTCTGCAGGCTGAACACTCCAAGGTCCTTCAGCCCCTCCTCATAAGACTGGTGCTCCTGACACTTCATCAGCTTTGTTGCCCTTCTCCGGTCTCGCTCTAGCACCTCAATGTCTTTCTTGTAGTGAAAGGCCCAGAACTGAACGCAGGATTCGAGGTGTGGCCTCACCAGTGTAGAGAGACGATCACTTGCCTAGGCCTGCTGACCACGCTGTTTCTGATTTAAGACAGGTGGCCACTGGCCTTCTTGGTCCCCTGGGCACATTGCTGACTCATGTTCAGCCACTGTCAACCAGGGTTAGGAAGGCGGTCAAAGTCACTGTACATGGTGCAGCCGTGCGCATTGCAAGCTCACTGAGCACTCACTTCAGTTCTTGCTCTCCTAAGGAGAGCAGCTCTCAGGTAGCCTCCCCTCCTCTACCATCATACTGTGCTTGCACCATGTCTTGCAGTGAATAGATCCCTGCAATGCCACAGACAGAAAATGCAGTCTGGCTTAGTCTGCAGGCCTAACATTCGACTACAGAGATCAAAGTAATAGTAAAAGTGGATTTCATGTGATGGGGCAGCTCAATCTATTGACCAGGCTGAACAGCAGTCTTTCGTTGAGTGAGTGTGTTAAAAATGGAAACTTTTTCCCATGAAAGCTGAAAACTGCTCCCAAGGCAAAGTGCTCTAAAAAAAAAAATAATTAAAAAAAATTTGCTTTTTGAGGAAAGGGATTTTCTCACAGAATAAAAGAAGTTCAGACTGTTTATTGCCCAGACTTGGCCTGTGTAAAGGATTACAGTATTTTGATTTGGTTTATCTTCATTTTTAATTCAAACAAAAAATTGTCATGACTTAATCAAAGTATTTTACACACATTTGCTAAACCAAATTGGGTAAGCCATTCCAGCCCCTATGAACATCGCAATGTGACATTCAGCTTCAGATCTGCTGGTAGCACCACAGGTGTACTCAGCAGCTCTGCAGTGAGACATCACTCTTGCTTTCCATTCTGGGTATTCTGCCAGCTCCTCCATCTCATTCCTACTCTTCACAGTCCTTGGAATGTCCTTAGTTTCTCCCTTTTTATCAGGAATTTCCTGAAGTCCACGTTCTTCTGTCCTTCTGTCTACCAGCTCTCCCCACACCTCTGCACTCCCATGCCATCTGCCCTGATGCTGTCCAGCTCCAGCTGCATACCCCAAAGCTGCCCCTTTTCATCCTTCCTCTTGACTGTGCCCAGGGTATATGCTGGTGCCCATCTTGCTCCATGCATGCCTCAGCCTCTGCCGTCTCCCCCGATTTCTCACAGTATGGATCTCTGTGGTGTTTCTAAAAACCCCAGCTTTGATGGTTGAAATTGCTGCTGTGACCCTCAGCCTGCAGACATATTCAGGATAGTCCCTTTTCTTACAGATTCTTCCTTTCTTAGGCAATTTATTACAAAAAGGTTAGTTTTTACTCTCTTTTGTCTCCCCTTGCTATCTGGCAGGTGAGAGCAAACAGGACAAGGTCCTCCCAGGCAGCTGAGAGCAGCTGCACTGTACAGCGCAGTGCAGTTGTGCCACAAAACCCCTCCCCCTTCCTTAGGAACCAGGAGAAAAAGGGACTGAGAGGGAGCCAGGGGAGATTTTAGCCCATAGCATCTATATGGGTTGTTGGCAGGTTCTTGCTGTGAGACCAGAAATGAGAGCTAATGACAAAAATGAGCTAAAAGACATTTCTGTCATCTGATTTTGATTTCTGTGAAAAAAAAAAAAGGAAAAAGAAGGATAAAAGTAAGACTTTTAGGTAAGACCATTATCACTAGGCAATTCAATGCTATGCTGAGATTACACAACTAATTTGAGGACTGGCGGCATGGGGCTGCAAGTTCTATCGACCATCTCGTGAGATCTCTCTATTTAGGTGTGCATAGCCCAGGGTTTAAGACCCATGGCAAGCTTTACCAAGTGCTCATATCAGGGCTCTGACTTGCCAAAAGCCCTGGGACCTCTAAAATGGACAAAAGGACTAGGTAATTCCTGATTTACTAGCTTTACTCCTGTTCCTGAAGAGTATTGCCTTTACACCAAGATTTTGTGCAGCTTTCATAGATGCACAATTTTCCCTTTCTCCATACTTTCTTTTAGCACTATGAGATGAGGCCATTATCTCAGCCCTGTGATATCCCACTGCTGGGCTGAAGCAGCACCTTCTGAGCAAATATAGTGCTTAGAAACCTTGTGTCTGGATTATGAAGGGTGGTTGAAGGCAAACAGACAACCAAGAAAGTGGCTGCCCACAAGATCATAGTTTCGATTGCTCATAGTTGGAAGTGGCCTTGAACAGTATTTGTGGTCATCAAAACCATTCAGGCCCAGCTCCTTTTCCCTGCTGTCTGTCATCATCACCATGCACATATGTCATGGTTTGTTATTTGAGTGCAGCATTTATTCATATCTTTTCTGGTAAAGTGAATGGTTCTTCTGGTTATGAGACCTCATTTAAAAAAAAAAAAATCATTTCCTAGAATCTCAGCATAAAAAGGTCACAGTTTGTCTTTGGAATATAAGTGGTAAATGGAGAAGAAAGCATCTGTTTGCTTAGCACTGAGACACTAAGGCCTCTTACCCAAGCTGAAGAGGTTAATCCACTAATGAGCACACTGCAGGAGGGATGCCTGGTGCCAGCACATCTCCAAAATGTAGTTTTGTGATTTCTCCATTTTTCACTGTTAGCAGTTGCCAGGCACCTGCCACTCTGAGTTAGTGATTTCTGCATTACGGGACTGTGCAGACAGATTACCTTCAGACAAGACTGATAACACAGGAGAGAAGGCTTAGCAGATTAATAAGTTGTCTTTCTGGCTTCCTCTGAAATGTAATAGTGAAGATTTCATATTCCAAAGAAATAGGAAAAAAATTCTTCCTCTTATTTTTCTGAAAGCTCTATTATTATATTTCAGGAAAGTAATTAGTGGAAGAAAACTGGGAGCCACATGTAGAACAGGAATTAGGCCATTTCCAGATGGAAATGTTCATCCCAGTGCCAGGTACTTATGTCCCCTAATAACATGGTATAGAAAGCACTTATATAGAAAGCATATAGCAGCAAGCCTATTGAGCAAGGGCATAGGACTCTTGAAATGAAAGCCTGTGTGTGCCCTGCCCTACATTACGTGACCTTCTGTAGACTTAACATGGACAAGTATCTCCATCCTGGTAGATGGTTCCCATTCCCTGTGAGGTGAAAGGAGGCTATTTAACCAACTTGTCAGTAATGCTAGTGCAGATATTTTTATTCTGCATAGACGCAAAGTAACATTTGTTCCCTGTTGACTTAGTGTTTTCCTTCTTTGCCAGGTGGCATGTGGATGTTTATGTGCCCTCATGCAGCGAAGACATCAGAAAGCGCATCTCCCTATTGTTAATTACTGAAGAGAGAAACTGTAATTTGAAATGGGCTTTATTTTCTACATAATTTTTAGTATTGTTCCCCAACAGGAATAAAAGAGATGGCCCAAAGGCAGGTTCCACCCAAGACACCAGATGTTGCCTGAGCTGACGGCTGCCTTGCAGCTGCAGGGCATCGCTGGCAGAGCAGGCTGTGTGCATCGTGTTGCTGGCCTGCACAGGCGCTGGTAGGACTGGGATCAGGGGATAAGTGTTCTCCTTGCTTTGCTGAGTATTAACAATAAAAACAAAGATATTCTGTATTTCTTCTTTTCTATCTTCTTGATAGAAAAACAGAGCAGAGTTTTTAAAAAAATAGCTACCTGATTCTATGTTCCTTAAATCTTATCTAAACTTTAAAACTTCAAGAGTCTGGTGAGAGGCAGATATCCTGTGTGGCATCCCCAGATGCTCTACAGCTATTCACAGACTTATTTTCTAACCAGAGGCATTAATTTGAAAAACGTGAGGACACAGTTCCTGGGGCCTCAGAAAACCTTGCAGGGGCCACAGAGTGAGGCTGCTCTGCTCTGCTATGAGTGTTCTGATATCTGCACCTGGCAAAGCTGTATCGGGTAAGCTGCACTGCCTCATTAAGGGTGATAATTTCCCAGTCCAGGTCACTCTTCATGTGTGCTTGCACATGAGGAAAAGGCTGTATCTCCTCAGAAGAGCATGATGCTCTGGACCTATCTGTGGAGGTCCCAGATACCCTCCCCTGGGGTAGCTGTTGGGAAGTGAAGAGTGTAATATTAGGTTTTCTAACTCTTCAAGAAGATGGTTTTTATCTTCCTAACAAGTGGGAGTTTGGGTGGGCTTTGGCCCTTCCACACCATTTTTCTATGTTGCCTCTGGTCTCAGTTTCCATTGCATTGCAGTGGGTTGCAGAGCTGCCTGAGCTCACTCTTAGGCTTAGCTAGGGCTGGCATGTCTCTTCATCCTACCACTCATTCAGAACCTCCAGATTCTCAAGTCTCAGTGAGACCAGACCCAAGGGCAGACCCTCCAGCTAGGACATCATGGAGGACAGGACCTCATACCAGCTTCCCACTGCATGTGCCTGCCACTGACAACCTACGTTCACCATGGCTTAAAGCAAACTTTTTTCCTAAATCTTCTGTCTTACAGTTTAATTCTTCAGGATCTTGCATGAGTGTCAACAGACACACAGATATAGAAAGGCAATTCAGAAGATTTTTGAAGGTACTTCTGTTTTTCACTTTGCAGCTCAAAAGGTGCACAGGTCTGTACAGAAATCAACTAACCCTCCTTGCACTTAACTGCCTCAGTTTTCCATTACCGTGCTGAGTCTTCTCAATTGGGTGCAAGCCCACAGTTTGTCTTTCTTGATTTTGGTGGATCACATTGCTGAGTTTTCCACCCTTACATCACTGGGATATTTTGTTTTCCCTTTCTTACTCTAAGCTGGGAATCTTTTCTGTCACTTTACATTTCCCCTTGCCATCATCATTTGTGATGTGTTTTTTTGGTGGTTAGCAACTTTCTGTCTCCAGCCTTCTGACTGGAAATGGGATAGAAATGGGTTTCCTTGAGCAAGAAATATCTCTTGTTGAGGTTTTATCCTCTCATTCTCATCTATCCATCTGTGATTTTCTCCAGTTTAGTTCTATATAAGTTTCAGCATGGTCAAAATAACAGCAATTCAAAAACTCTTTCATTCCAAGGTATGATCAAAAGTTATCTATTTCTTCCCTGTTAATCTTCCCCTCTTACACCTCATTCTCTCGTCTTCCAATCCCCCTAATATGTGAAGCAAGTACATTAGGGTGAATCTCATGAAGGAGGTAGATGGAAAAGACACTATTTTGCCAGTATTATTAGAAGTGATTTGATGACAAGTATCTCTCGTAGAAACAGAAGCTCTATGAGTGAGGGCAGTGAGCTGCACAGATAGGCCCTTCAGTAGAAACCTGTCTAGAGATACAGGATCATAAACAAAAAGCTAGGAAGCACTTGGTGTTGTGAGGGAATGATACAATTATCAGGAAATATTTATTTTGCAGATGAGATGTAAATATACCAGAAGAATAGGGGAACTTGGCTTAAACATAGCAGAACAATGAGAGGGGACATGTGCTAAAAGAGTTTGTGTGTGAATGCCTGATCACAGGAGCTGGAGGACACAGGGGAAAGTGCAACTTGTTCAACAGATTGATTGAAGATTAGAACCTATGTGGAGGGAAGATAAACTCAGGAGTCACAGCAGGATTCAAATTAACACAAGTGTGTGCATGCCTGTGTGTGCGCGCATGTTTATGTAGGAAAAAACCAACAACTGGACAGTCACATATCACAATTTGTGTGAAATAACCACCTACCACAACTGAGATGGTGCATTTGGACAAAGATTACCCAACCAACTAATAACAGCAACCAAAAAGTACATATACTATTTAACAGTTTGGAAGGTGAAACATCAAAAGAAAAACCCTATTTTAAATGGTCAGCATATAGGCTGAGAAAGCAGCATGCTTTTTCTAAGGAAATATCTACCTTTCTACTTCAGACTACCAGGGCAAAGTCTCCAGTGAATTCTGTGGAATCCATACAGAACTACAATCACAAGTGCTACTGAGAGGATATTAATGAAATTAATTATTGCAGATGTGGTATTTTGTCTGTCATTTTGTCAAAAATGAAGTTATTCTCTCCCAGTCTTAGCAAGTGAATGAAAATAAACATGGCGTGAGGTGTAAGACCATGTCACCACAGCTGATATATTCATGAGTATAGTCTCTTGAATATTTATTGTAATCGCAAAGGGAAAAAAAAAATCCAGAAAAGAAGTTAAACAAAATCCACTTGGTATACAGAAGTCACATACAAACAGAATATCCAATGGAATACACATGGTCTCTATATCCTCACAGAATTAAAACTCTCCATGTAGATAAAACTTGTACTTCACATTCAGAAAGAGCTCCCATGGACATACGCAGAAGATTCACAAAATTTGACACCCAGCAGCATTTTAACTAACATACTTTTTAAAACCACAGTAACTATATTGCAGTAAGAGTCAGGGGAGAAGGCACATATTGAGTCTCACCCCCTCACAAAGGTATCCTAAGCAAGTACTTCAACCTTTCTTTAAGAACAATTCAGCTAACAAGTTAGTTTGAGGAAACCAGAACAGCTACATATTTTCAAGGTAAGCATTTATCTTTGTGCATACCTATGAAGAATAATAAAAAATCTAGGTAAAATTATCTGCCAGCCCTTGAACTGTCAGGTCACTTATCAATAAAAAGTTTATACAGTCCTGTAGCAGTCTGTGTATTGTATATCTCTATTTAAGTGGTACCCCATATTATGACTGCTACTTTGTCTGTTGCTCTGCTATTCTCAGTGATGCTGAGAATTTCCTTTTTTTGATTAATAATCCCCATTTTCTCTCCATATACATTTTAATTTCACTCTGGTCTGTATAATTTTGCAGAAGTCTTAATAGCAGAAGGTAGAAAGAAAGTGAGAATTTTAAGGACTTTTCAGGTCATTGTAAATAGTGTCCTATGCTACTTAATGCAATCTGGCTATTTTGCTTTCTCAGAGAAACTATTTCATGACATAGGAATGGAAAACCTTGATACTGGTTTCCAGCGGGCCTTAGAGTTTCATTGTTTTCCTGATCAAGTGAATTAAAAAAAACCCCGAAACCCAATTAAAAAGCAAAACCTAAATCTACCTCATACATTGTCACAAAAATGCATCAGATCAAACTAAAAATCGACTTATGTACTTTAATATGGTACTAATGAATATACTTTTTTATAAAACTTGTTCAGCAAAAACAGAAAACGGTTCCTGCCATGGCCCAGACACAGTGGCCTTTATATATATATATATATATATATATATATATATATGTATATATTTTTAGCAAATTCCCAAGACAGAAGACACATTCCTTTCAAACCAGAGATGTAGCAAGAATTAACAGACTCTGTGGGCATGGCTGGGAACCCATGGCGGATCAGTGATTCAGGGTTTAAGGTCCCAAATGTACCCAAGGATGTTGCTGAGTAGTGATGGCCTTGCTCATGTTCTTTGAGAACTACTAGAAGTTTGTAAGGCTAGCAGGAAAGAAAAAATAAATTATTGGATGTCTCCTGTTAATTTCATGGTTAGATTTTGACCTGCATTTTGTTTCCATTTGTACCTCAGCTTTACTCCTAACAGTGGAGTTGTTGAACTTTGAGTGACATGTAACAGTAGAGTGAAGAATGTGGGTCAATATATTTAAGGATGTGTCTTCCATCTTTAGAATCTAGAGAAGTTAAGAAACTTAATTGTTAGAAGCGACTAATTAAGGTCAGCATCCACTGTGCTGTGCTGCTGAGTGTGACCTTCAAGCTGTTCCCAAAAATGGACACCAACTGAAGTTTGACAAGTCATCTGCAAGCAGATTGGGTACCCCTATTTAGTAGTTCAGGTAAGTATTATGAGTTAAGGGGTATCAGATTAAAGAAAACATGCTTGCATGATATTATACAATACAGGCAGACTGTAACTGACATGTCAGTCAGCATGTAACTGACTCTAAATAACTCAATGTAACTGCTGAGCTCAAAGAGGTTCTTTTAATGCTTCTAGAGAACATGCTTTAAAATATGGATGGACAGTCTAGCAATGGTTACAGGCATCTTCTGACTGAAAGTGCTGTCCCACTAGTGTTGGTGTAACACGACAATTTTCAGAAAAGGACACTCACAACTCTAAAAGTAAAATTGACATGCACTTGCAGTAAACATACAAATATCTTTTACTATTGTCTCATATATGAAAAATAGTTTAAGTTACCTAAGAATACCTTCACGCAACAGTGGTAAAGTGTTTACTATAGAATTTTTCTAAAACACATGTACATCTACTGGAAATCTTAAGCCACAAAGGCATCATCAACAGCTTATCACACATACATGATGCTTTTCCCTCTCACACAAGTTTATATACACTGAGTAAATAATTAAATATTGCACTTATTGGCCCATAATCCCTCAATTTTGAGGTATTCAAAAATAGAAAACTATCTATTGTTTGTAACATAATTTCATGCGACATTTAAGACATTTGAAATCCACGAACACTAGTATATAGGTTACACATTGTGACGGTCCAACTGAGTCACAACATATCTGACATCACCGATAAAATACTGAACAGGACGTACAGCACAAACATTTCTTTTATCACTACTTGCAGGTACATGTCAGAATTACTCAAGGAAATTTATCACCAGAAGTGGTGAGCAATCTCTAGCTTTCATTTCTGCATGTTATGCATGATCCTGAAGTTGTTGGAAAATTAGCATTTTTGTGGGTCCCCCCACTCCCCGATCAATACCAAATACCTTACTCTACAAATGACAAGCCATCTACCTCTGCTGGAACCATGGATAATAAAACTGTGGTCTTCAAGTGTATCCCATTTGATTTCCTGTGGTAACGATAATTTATGGATAAATTCCACTGTGACATTTAGGGAAGGTGGCACTGAACAGGAAAAAGTAACAGTGGGAACTGAATGAGTTTCAAAGATGTACTGCTGTGTATATGTGCAAACTATATGTTACAAATTCTGCTTCAATGAACATCCATGGATAAATCAAACCAAACCAAACCAAACCAAAAAAGAAAGAAAGCATAGTTTGCAGAGGTGAACTACATTTACCCCTAAATAAATAAAACTGGTAGAATTCATTCAAATAATTGAGTTGCCTCTTTAAATGGGACTTGATAAACGATGAACCTTGGAGAGTCTGGAGTCAGAATGTATGGATTAAATAGTGTAAATTAACACAACTTACTCCCCTGTTGGCATAGGTGAAGACATGTTGCTTTATATCCCGAGGGCTTATCTATGAGGGTTCAAACTCACAAACTCAGGTATCAGTCATGCTAAACAAGAATTAGGCTTATACACTGTGTGTCTATATAAAACATGCCAAGAAGGAATCGGTCTGTTAGCAGAACAGAAATTTAGTTGATGCCTGTAAAATTGCAAATAATAAAACTTACCTCTCACAAACAAATATAAAAAAGAGTAGCTGGGGAGGAGTGGAGTTCGGGAGAGGGCTTCTTTTTGAATGCAATTGCAGCATCATTCATCTGCTACAGATGAAACAAATGCATCCACAACAAATGTAGAATTTTTGCAACTATTTTTCTTAAAAATGGCAAACTCAAAGCATTCTCAAAGTTAGGATCAAACTCCAGCAAATTTTGTGCAATAGCACTTCATTTCTAAAATAAAGAAGGTGCAGATGGTACAGATGAATATACAGAGCTGAGCAGACTGGGAAAAAAACTTAATCTTTCAGACTGGTGCTCTGGAAAAGGCCACATAGATGTAGTTGCTCAGGTAGTTTCTCCAGGCATTACATTAAGTATAAGCACAAAGGAACAAACAGTTCCAGGTAACAGAAACACAGCTGTTCAGGGAGAAAGAGAAGATCAGAAACAGAAGATCAGGCTAGTTCATATGCACTCAAACTAGCAAATGAATAAGTATAAATAAAGTCCAAATAAATTGGTCTAATCACCAACAATAAAAATAAAAGATAATATAACATTAAGTTAGTTGCACTTAGACCTTGTGAAAATGAACTCTTGGTAGCTGTTTGGCAGGCTGTTACCAGGAGACACTGTAGAAACCAGTCAATCCCACACTCCTGTGTGCTCCCAAGGCATTTTCTGAGCACTAGTTTTAAGGTGCAACAAGCAACACACTTATTAGAGCATAAGGCTGGTGCCATGCACAGAATTAGCCTGCTGCTATAAGCTTTAATCTAGATTATAAATTGGAAAACGGGTTGCGTAGTATTAGTTCAGCTGGCGCTGTGGAGCTCAGGACTCTCTGCCCAAAGGCATCTAATCTCTCAGAAATTTAACATGCTCTGTATGTCAACTGCTGCATCTCACCAAATGGATAATCTCAGTTGAAGGGGGTATCTGTGGCTAGACTGTGACATTTAGTTCTATTTCCGTGCTGAGAGTGACAACAAATTAGTGCAAGGCATGCAAGCACTTTTTCACCAAGATTTGTGATGAGGCTGAAAGTAGTTTGGAATTGGTTATTCCAGGTTTCAGTTTACTAATCCATCTCCTCTTTCATCACTAAAATATGATGCTTTGTAGCCTGGAAATTGCTCTAGATGGAGTTCTGCTATGCTAGTGGATAGAATAGGGATATAACCAAAACCTGCTTGTTTCTTCCAACAACTCTTAATCCGTGACTATTAGATACGTGTGAAGAACAAGACATTCATTGTTTAAATTTAGGCCCTTGATGAAGATGTGATGGGTTTTCCCAAAATGTTCAGCCTACTTAAATTTAAACTGCAGTTCTACCACATAAGCCAAGAGGATCCAAGCCAGATTGTCACAGACTGCTTTTGGATGGCCTATCCTATAACAAGCCAAGGCATAATTTTAAATAGAATAAAAATTCCAATATCGCTAGTCCCCTCAGAATTCTTAGAATGTTTGGGGAAGGGATAGAATGTTGCTTTTCAGAAGCTTTCCTGTCTTTAGTGTTTCTCTACAATAGGCAAGTTCCAGCTGAGAGAGATACTGAGATCATGATGCTCATGATCTATAGGTTACCAAATTTTATAGCAGAAAACCCAGTATTTCTGTAAAGCATGTGGCTGCAAAAGTCAACCTGTGATGGAAAATCAAAGCCTACTTTTCCAATAGTAGGTAACCCAAATTGTTAAGAAAAGGTTTACCTGCACTTCCACATATTTTCAATTTCAGAGAAAGTCATGATAGCATAAATTCGGTTTGATGGGACTTCACCAGGTCATGCCTCCCAACCTTCTACTCAAAACAGTATCATCTGAGAAGTCTGAGCAATTTTCCTACGGTTTTAAACAGTATGATTTTTAAAAACTCCAAGTATTTTATTAGAAAATTTAAAAAATTAATCTAATTCTGAACTCCACAAAAATGTCAGAATGTCAACACAAAATTCCTAGATTTCAAATACTGACTGGTTCTGCTGCTGTACTTTAGATGAGTTTTTAACTTTTAAGACATTTTTGGTACTCTAAGGAACAACATTACTCTGGCAGCTGCTTCTCCCTTTCCTCCCCATCCCATGCAGAAGGCCGAACATGTGGAGGCCTGGGAGGTTAGTTGTCTCAGAAACATGAAGTAGAGATTTTCTCTCTGATTTTGCTGTTACTCTTCTGCCCATGCAAAATGAAAAGCAATTAATTAATCCCATTTATGTAAAGAACTCTTTACCTACTACTCAAATTTTTTAAAAAGATATATGCTAATAATGTATTTCCACCATTAGAGTCTACATAATTATTTAATCAGTTAAAAAAAAAGGGACTATTTTCTCTTATTGTGTATCAGGAGTTATATAAACTACCTTCAAATAATATAAAGAGTGTAGATGGATTTCTTGCAGTTGTGAGCCATCTGGAGTACCGTGTGTTACTTCCAGTTTTTTTAATATGTCTTCATTTTCCCACTGCAGACAGTTTAAGAAATGTCAGCCTTGTCCTAAATTCTAACTGGAATAATAAATAAGTCAATGCTTCTTCAATTATGCTGGTTAGTTAAAAAGGTCATCGTAATGCAAGTACAAAGTACTCCAGGGCACAGATGTAAGCAATTACTTAAAGGAGTAAAAACTGTGAAATATTACTATTTTAACACCTTATTAAAAATAATTTGTGTACTTTATTTGCTATCTTCACAGCCTTTTGCTCATCTTATTAATGTATTCAGCCTAACTGCTGTTGACAATTTTTTATTACTCCTTAAGTTCTAAAAATTCCAATTCTCTTGCCAAAATAGATGGAAAACATGAAGTCAAACTTCAGTTCACTGACACCATCAGCACTTCTGCAATAGGTCTGACTAAAGTACAGGTGTTTGTAGCCAGTGGTGGCTGTCTCAGTGACTGAATGGGAGATTAAATTCCTGAAAAATCAAAGCATGGAGGTTTGACAGCAACATGATAAGGAAATTCTTGGCTATGAACAACCAAGCACAATGGATTTGGCTCTGTCAGGAATAATATGGAACTTTGTGGTTAATATCTCACACAGGTAGAAATGGAAAGAGTGAATCAGCCCTCCATGACAGGGGTAGGTATGATTGGGATCTCCATAATGATGGGATGGAAAATTAAGTCCAGTTTCAGAAAGTTATTAGATAGACATGAAGCTCTCATGGAAAAGTAAACACACTAGCTATCCAGACCAGATAAAGTACGTATTATCTCTAAGGATCTGGACTGAATACCACCCAATTGGAAATTCACAGAGAATTTTGGTGGCTTTGTGTCCAGGAACTAACTTCTTTCTAACTTCTGCAGTTTCCAATCAGCCAGGATGGGTAACATAAGGAGTGTAGATTTGCCAAGGTAATGTGCTCCAGAAGCGTCCCTTTTACAAATGACCTGGAGAGAATGAGGGATTGTCTTACTACAAGGATACTTCTAAATTAATTTTCCGTCAGGAGAATATATAAGTGACATCATGAGGCTTATTCTAAAACATCCTGGCCAATACTCTATGGATTTGATTATATAACTTGCAAGTAATGAAGTGAGAGACAATTCTAGGCAAATGTGGTCTGACAACATGGCATCAGCTGAAGTAATTGTGATGTAAAACAGTAAAAGGAAAAGAGAAATTAATAGCCAGCCTGCATGCAAAAGCCAAATGCTCAAATATGGATCATCCTTTCAGACTAATAATTGCTCCATCTCCATAGGCATACTCAAACTGCTGCTGACATAAGATAAGACTGTTCTCCCAAATAAATTAATAAGACAGCATAAATAAAGGCATATAGACCATTCATAAACACTCTGAAAAACTCTGTTGTCAACAGAACACACTGGAGCCTTTGCTGATAGCTGCATTAACAGCTGCAGTTGGGCTGCTGTGGCGGAGGGGTGTCCTTTAGCTGTGTATTCTGGTTGCTGGCAGCAATGGTGGGATTCATCTCCAGACTTTCTGACATTTTGTCACAGATGATATCCACAAGTCGCTCAAATGTCTGCTTGACATTAATGTTTTCCTTGGCACTTGTTTCAAAAAATTCAAATCCTAAGAAAATAAACAACATGTTTATGTTCTATGCATATTTCAGTTTCTCCAACAAATATACAAACTTCTCTTGGCCAAGGAAGAGTTGAGAGACATTCAGTAAGGAAATGTGACAGCACACATAAAAGAAGAGCAATTAAAATTTTAACACAATCAGATTAAATACACTAGTGCTATTTGCTTTATACAAAGCCAGTTAAAGTCAGGACTGCTCCAAATATGTTCCCTCAGACAAACACTACTTTAAAATAGTCTAATATAAAAATTCATACCATTTTGAGTGTATTATTTTAGAAACACCCTATATATGCAGCCATTGGGAAGGAATAATCTGCTGCTCCATCTTCTAACTACTATATTCCTTGGAGCATTATTCACCTGGAAACAGCCAGTGCCAAAACAGAAAACTATGTTTGGAAAAGTACAGGTTAAAAACCAAGCAAGACAATGAAAAATTTTTGCAATTTGATATTTGTTAAAGTTGGACATGAATGCTTGGGGCAGAAGGGTTGAGTGACAATGAGAGGATGCCTGAGAAATGATACCCATATTCTCATTGAGAATTTTGGTGGCTTTGGGTCCAGTTTGTGTTCAGCCTTGGAGAAGATGATAGGAAGAAGAATAAATCTTAAAGACATTTATGAGTGAAGAAGTTTTTATAGTTAAGAAGACAATAACTGGCACATGAGATGATCATGAAATGGTAGATATCATAGCTAAGTAAGAGATCTGGAGAGAGAACAGCAGAAAGTGAAATGAAAAGAGTCACAAAGAAGAGAGAAGACTCATTTCAGGAAACACTGTAACATGGATAGGATCAAGAAAACAGGCCCACTGTCATGGTGAGGATGTTTTGTGTAAGAACATCATGAAAAATTTAAGAGGCATTCTTCAAGTCAAATAGAGTGTTACAGAGTCCCTAGCACAAACTAATTTATTCAAATAAAATAAAAATAGACACTACAACATGGTGATTTCTATGAAATTTTAGATACAACTTTAATATAAGAAAGAAATTGCAACATAGTAGTAGCGTAGCTGGGTATCTGGCTATGATGGTATTCCATCATCTTAGACATTAATTGTCTGGAACTTCCCAGCTAGACTCTGCTGCATGGAACAGACCATGGCACTGACCTGTGAGAAAGTGGCTGAACTCCCAGCTGCCTCCACAACAAAGCAAACACTTTATACAGGAACTGTACAGGTGGGAATTTTGGACAGCCTTGGAAATTAACTTATACAAAACATGCCTATAAATTAGATTGGTTCTTTCTGTTTGTTTGTTTAACTGAAACTCTGTCTGTGTAAATGTTCCTAAGAGACAGAGCATTTTTCCTAGTGGAGTGTGCCTGTAATAAACACCTGAATTCTTGTTGTTTTCATTTTGTTATGGAATATTTTGCAGATCTTTTTTCCCATGACCTCTCCTTCTCTCCTGACTCATCTTGCAATTATTTTACTAAGAGTGCTTAGACACCCTAAACTTCTAAAATCCCTGTGTATGAGGTCTCAGTTCTATGACTTAATATTTTCTTCACATTTTTTTTCCACTGCTCATTACTGATGGAGAGAAGAGATTTTCCATGTGAGTATAAGCATGAAGTGAGGCAACTATCTGGTGATGCTTAGAGAAGCAGACCTCAAAGAACACCATGTTCTCACCACCTGTGATGATCTGTACTGCTGACGTGGATGAGACTAGTTAGAGCAGATTATTGCAAAGACATGACAAAGCCCAAGAGGCAAGTAGGTAGGTAGTACAGAACAGAGCTGAAACTAAGAAAATCCAAAACATCAGTGTTGTCTGAACATTGGTACAAAGTGTGTGGAACATGCATCAGGATATTCTAATTTAAATGCATCTTTTGTGTTTAACTCAGCTTTCCCTTGCTGACTCTTTCCCTTATCTGCCTCCTTCGCTACTACTGACTCAACGAAAGCTGGCAAGCTGGTAGCTCCTACAGAGCATTACAGCCACAGGGCTTGACAGGGCACTGGTGTGATGCTGTTGTTCACCTGGTGAGCTATAATGCACACAGAGCAGTTTAAATAGCTTCCCTGAAGCATACAAACACCCAGAATAACTGACTTTGTTCCCTCTCTGCCTCACACTTGTGTTGGTTCTGCAGAGGCTCCTTCTGCTCATTAACACCTGGTTTATGTTTGCTTTTAAAACATAAGGAAGCAAAAAGCCTAGAAAGCAGTCATATGCAAAGGCTAGAACATTATGCAGCCTCTCATCTTCCTAAGAAAATATGACATCAAGAGGACACACTAGATAGCAAATTTTAAGCACAATTCCACAGACAACACAGACAAGAGATATGTTAATGTTTCACCAGTTGATCAGGAAGACATTTTGATTTCAGAGTGTTTGTTCACAACCAAGACAATTTCATTTACCACTCTTGATGTTATGTTATGTTTTATAGATGTCCTCAAGGATTTGTTCCTGCCATAATTATCCTTCCATGAAGACAAGCTTGAACTGTGATCCTTAGTGCTGCTCTTCAATCTTAGCGCCTATTTCAATCCAGTATTGTGAGGAGTAGTAGAAGACTGCAACAGAGCAAGAAATGGCTGCAGGAAGCTGCTCCCCTTGTAACAGTGGTATATAAAAGCAAAGTCTAGGTACTCATGGGAATGAATAATTTAACAGTGTCATAGTGTTTAAAGTTAATAAAGGAGTTAATAAGGCCTTATTTTCTTGGATTTGCATCCTGCAAGCAGTTCTGTGGGGTGCACTGGCAGACACTTACCCTCTTGCCTGCTATGAATGGTATCTAATAAGGTTTGCATTCACATTGCAGGCTGCCAGTCAAGGCAACTGCTTGCAGTTCCTCCTCTGCTCCAGTACCCACTTCCTCAAAAGTGTCAATATCTTTTAGACAAAGAGAGACAGACACACATGGCATGACTGCAAAGGTCATCTCTCCTAGGAAACTGGACTGAAAGTAGGTGGTGACCATTGCTGTTCTTCAAAGCATTTCCTACACCAGTAATTATGGCAGTGGATCTCATTATGCTGCACTTTTCTCTGTAGACCAGACAGAGCAGGATGTCTGCTGTCTATGCAAGCCCAAGTGCTGGACTATGTTAAGAAAAGTACCAAAACGGCATTAAGCTCCAAAACAAGACTCTGCTAATATTAAGTCAGTGAAGAGCAGTGCTTTAGCACCATTCTAGAGTTAGTGTAAAGACTTAACAGAATTGCTAAGGTATTTATCCAATCTTTGGATTTCGATGATCAAATTTATTAACAAAATCAAAGCTAAAGGGGGACTATTAGCTATAATGGAACAGACAGAGCTGAGGGACGGTTACTAGTTATGTTTTAGCAAACATCTTTTTTTCCAGTCTTTTCAGATCAGAAAGTTTTATATAAATTCCAGTTTTATTGATTTTGATTGCGGTTTTCAGATACCCTTTAAATGAGTGCATTTGGGCAATAAATTAGATTTCTGGCAAAGAATTTTTTTGGTCGTTTATAGGAGACATTGGTTGAGCAAACCTGTGCTTCTCAGTGTCGTTAAGTAACTTTGCTGTAATGCAGTTCCCAGTATGTGAAAGGAATGGCAGATTGACATTTCTCCCAGTTAAAAAACATCTTGGGGACAAGAGTCTTTAATTGCTCTACCAATACCATGTGTGTGGTAACTAAAGAGAAGACTGGTGTTTGTCAGTGCTGTCAGTCTGTCTCTTTCCTCTGGCACTAACATTTGCCCTTTAAAAAGAGCTAAAAAACAGTGAAGGATGCAAGTATGAACAGGCATGTTCCTGCATAACCGAATTATTTTCATTTTCAATGTAAAGTTAGATGCAGCCATATTTCCATGCTCTCTAAGCTGTGGGTGACCCTGCCTTGTGCACCACAGCCTCCAGTCAGGCTTGGAGGCAAAACAGAAGTAGCTGTTCTGGCAAGCTGTGAGCTGATGCATCAACCTCTACTTGGTTCCTGATTTAGATGTCAAAAAAATACAGCCCTAAAAATGCTCCCTCAGCTCAATGCTTAAAACTCACAGCTGCCTAGTACCCCCAGTGTACCTGTAGATGCTTAAGGTACACATTATCTCCCAAGGGCTCATACCCCAAGGCAAATGAACGTGCACTCCAGTCTTGATGCTGGTGAGCTGCTGCCTTTTGCCCCAGACCTGGCAGGATTCAGAAACCAGTCATGTTCCTGCCCCACCTCACCAGCTGGTCTGCTCTTGCAGGCTGGGTCAAATCACATAGAATTGCACCCTGTATAAGCAAATGACACTGACAAATGCTCCATTTGCAGGCTTACTGGCATGCTAAATGAGTTTAATTTGAAGAAGTCATTGCTCAATTTGGTCTCCAGTGTCTCCTCAGCATGAAAAAGAAAGAAAGAAAGAAAAAAAAAAAGAAAAAAGAAAATCTTTAGGGGAGAAATGGCCCAAAAGAGATGCAGAGAGAATGGATGGAGAGAGGAAAAGCACACCTGTCCCAGTCAGTTAAAGCAGCCGGGAGTGATTCATCACTGTGTGGGTGTAACCCAAACTGTGTATTCTATACCCTCTATGCCATTCCCCAGAAACTGTTAATGACAGGCCATTTGCAGCAGCTGCCAAGAGCACACCTGACCCCTCAGGCTATAAGCTGGATGTTAAGAAGCCTGTGAGATAGGAGGATGTTCCTGTCCTCA
>VZRE01015570.1:254-23151 GCA_013396775.1 Cephalopterus ornatus | reverse complement strand
CTCGACTGGACTGCGACCACCATCCTCGACCGGACTGCGACCACCGCTCTCAACCAGACTGTGAGCCCCAGTCTCACCAACAGGTTTTTCCTATTTTTACTTTGGACTCAGGGGGACCACGTGGGGCTCGGCTGGTGGCCAATGAACACCATTGTGTTTGTGCCCCAGGGTACACAGTGTTGTGGGTTAAAAAACCAGCTCTCTGCAAAATTGTATTTATTGTATTATTTTCATTAAATTGTAATTCTGACTTATAATCTCTTTGAGTTGGGTTCATTTCTCCTGCTGGTTTACCTTTAAATCAACACAACACCAAAATATAAAATATAAGGTATATGCTTATATCTGAGGGGTAAAATGACTATCTCTCTGAGTGACAAACTGTGGAGGTGCACTGAAGTCAGAGGCACTGCTGACTCTGGGCACATAATATTCAGAGCCTTGTGCAGGTGCCCTGAGTGCAGTATGAAGGCTGACTTCTGCCACTCCTTGCAGAAGTGAATGTGGGAGCTCTCCCAGAAAGGGCCTGCTTCATTTTGTTTTCTAACAGTGGTTGTTGGCCTCTAGCGGAGACAGCATGCCAGGATAAATTTAGAAAACAGGCAAGTGAGCCCCAGGTCATGCTCAGACATGCAGAATGATGCCAGCCTTCGGTGATCCTGGGTGGCAGAGCATAAGAAATGTGGAGGCACAGAAAATCTGAAGGGAAAAGCACTGTTGGATGGAACATAGAGCCAGGGGTATATTTTAGTCGGTCATTATACTAAGTAATCACTGGAGTTCCCTTCCAACCAACACTTCAGTGACAAAGCTACTCTGTTTCCCACAGCCTCAGCCAATCTAAGACAAAAAGGGGGGATAGGACAAACAAGATCTTACAGAAAAGGTAGTCGGACATTTGAGGTATGTCTTGCAGTATTTGCCTAGTACCTGGTGCAGCATCAGCACAACAGGCATAGTTTGGACCTGTGGCAGGATTGTACTTTATTCAGCAACCATAGGGGCCCAGGACTTCAAGATATTTTGTATTTACAGTATTTGCAATTAAAAACTGCTGATTGTTGAAATAATTTGTAACACACAAATAGCGAATAGGAGTTTGTACAGAAGCACCTGAGAAACCAAAGAACTCAAAAAACCTTACGTACCTAATTTGCATGCACAGCAGAACGTCCAAAATAAATGGAGAAACTGTATTTCAAATTTCATATGCAACTATCCATTTGCATGTGCAGTTACTCAGACTCTATTCAAAGCTCTGTGTACATGCTGGCAGCTAATCCTTTGCTGGAATGTCAGTAACAAGTGCAATATATCATACGTATCGCAAATAGAAGAAGCAAGAAACCTACGCCATCTGCGAATCACTCTTTTTATTTCTCTTCTCAGAATTGACACCAAACTTTTAGGAATATATGAATCCAGCTGAAATGCTCAAGACTACTATTTCAGAAAAGGTGTGCTAGCAATTCACTGCCAAGTGAATTTTGCTTGTAAGAAGTTCCCAGCCTGTTTTACTAAAATGCTTTAAAGCATGTAAGTGTTTTGGATTTAAAGCATGTAAGTTGTATTGGGGTTTCACCCAAGAGCCGATGCACGTAGTGCTCACAGCAAACATTCATGAAGATACAAAATGCAAGAATTATATTCCATATCCTTTTTTGTAATGATTAGCAAATAAACTTCTTTGAATGTGTTTGCTGTGATCCCTTCATCAATATTAACATTATATTAATTAGTTCTCTCTGTTGGCTGATTTGTCATGTTTCTGTATTTTCTTGGAATGATCTCTCTGTGAGGTGAAGTTACACAACTTTATTTGAACCCATCTATTTTCACCTCATTCTAAAATTAGTCTTTTAATGATGCTATTGTGTTAAACAACCATGAACTAATTTCTGACAGAAGGCTGTACCACTTACAAAAAATTATTGAATAGTGTGATAAAGAATGACTAAGGTATGGGATGGTCTTTGTGTCTGGAACAGTTACATATTCTGGGAATTTCAGCATGAAGAAAAAGGAGTATGACAGAGCTCTCTGAAAACTAGAGTGTTACACAGCAGGTAGCAGCAAACAATTGTTCACTGAATTTTCCAGAATGTAACAGTGAAGAAACATAAAATAAAACTATCTGGGGCCAATTAAAGCAGAAGTGGATAACAGACAAGCTGTGTATATTTAAAGGATGTTGTGGATGGTAAGACTTTTATGGTTTCAAAGACATCACTGTACAAGCCCATAGAAAAAAATCATGAAAGGCAAAAGGGCTACTGAATATAAATGTACTGCATTTGGTTCATGAAACCCACAAATAAAATTTGCTACAGTCTGGGAAAGTATCACCATATGTTTGCCAATTTATATGTTTCACAAGACACCACTTATGGTCATTACCGTAGGTAAATTAGTATATTGCCTGGAGCTATGATCCATGGTGGTATCACCAGTGTCATGTCATTATCAACAAACTTAAAAAAAAAAATCTTTGATGGAAACAAGACAGATTCTGACCCCATAAGAATTCTGATAATTTTCGTTCAAGGTCAGATCTGGGTACTATTCCTTCTTTCTTTTGCGAACTTTGAATAGTGTCATGAGAAAGGTACTTGGAGCTATTACAGGATACTTGACTAGTTCAGTCAGACCTCCTCCACCAGTAATGAGACCTATTGATGCTTGATCTAAACCACTTGTTTGGGTTACACTTGAGAAATAAGTCAGCATTGAAATTTAAAGAAACAAATGATTGCACTTTGTAAATAAAACTTAAGGCCACACTTTTCAGAAAGGTCAGAAGCCACAAGAAGACACAATTTTTCAATAAAGCTGCACTTAAGAGAATACCATGTTTCCCTGGAGGGTTAAATGCCCATTGCTCTCTTTGATCTTTTGAAAATCCACCCCAAAATGTGCATGTATTCATTTTCTCAGTGACCTCAAATAAACCAGCCCTGAAAATAAAACCACACTTTAGAAGAGAGGGTGTCACAATATATTCTTCGTACAGCACCCATGAGTTGTATTTGCTTGTAATTGTGGCTGCAATCAACATTGCAGATCATGGCGTTCAAAGAGCCCTCAGTGTTAAAATGTCTCGCTAGACACTAAAATCTATATTGTTATTTTTAAAACTTGTCTGTAAGCAATGTTATCAACCCACTGTCAGAGAAAGACAAGACAGTCCCACGTGTGAGGCACAACACCTGTCCCTCAGACCACTCGGAAGGACAGAGCACTTACTACAGTTAAGGGAAAGTCATTCTTATGCTTTTCCTGACACCACCTCCCACAGTCTCTAAGCAGATTTAAGAAATGATTGCAGCTGTACAGGAAACATGTAAACATTTGTGTGTGCAGTCTGACTACAGTAAATGACCAGATCAGAGACACAAGTTATTCAGCACAATAATCTGCCCTTGAGATAGTCACAGGATGTGTATCTGAGAAAGGAAACCTCCCGAGTAAATAAATATGGAAATAGAAGGTAATCTCCTTCCATAGAGATCGAATTTAAAACCCCAGGAGATGGATTTTGCTTTAAAGCCTGAAACACGAGTTTTGATATCTATCTTATTACTCTTTTTCTTTTTTTTCAAGCATTGGTTCTTACAGCTGAGGATTCTTGGCTGTACAGCATGAAAAATTCCTTCTGGTCTTGCTAAATTCATGAGCCCTAGGATTCCTTGCTAATTCACTACCTTAACTTTTTACAAGAAAATAGTTCAAGGAATAGAAATTCAGATTAACTATGTGAGTTAAAAAACCCCAACTCTTCAAACTCAATAGTGTAAATTTATGCTTATTGCCGGACATTTTATTGCCTGGTCTAAATTTGTGGCAAGAGTATACACTTGTATTTTTGGGATCTTTTTCTCCACTGAATACATTTTCCTAGCTCTTAGTAAAATTAGTAAATATTAGAAATGGGAAGAACAGAATATATATAGAAATATATATAATATGACAGGTATTTCTGCAAAGAAAAATATCCTCTGTTAAAGCAAGTGCAAAGGTAACTGTTATGGTTTTGTTGCAAACATTTGTAGAAACTCAGTTCTTCACAAATGTTGGAAAGTTTTCTGGACTTAACCTGCTGTTAAATATTTTCTGTCACTTTTCAAGGACTAATTTATAGTAATTTTTAATGTACACTTCGGAGGAGTGCTTTTACGCATATGTAACACTTATTTAGACAGATGCAATATGTTATTCTGATGAAACAATTGTACGACTACAAAAAATATTTTTAAAAAAATAAGGTTATGACCTATGAATATACATAAACTAAGAACCACCAGCATGAGACTAGATCTACGCTTAAAACATCCTTTCATCTAATCACCTATACAGGAATATTGACAACGAGATCCTTGTTACACATATTTTGATCAGACTGAGCTTTTACCATACTCAGTTTCAAAAATAATAACAAACCTATGCCAATAGTTTATGTGCCCTAGCACATAAACTGATCTCCAATGATGCCAGAGTTTGATTTGCACACCTGCTGAGCTTGCTCTGCAGAGATCAACAAATCTGAAGGGGAAATAAAATGCTGGGTAGTAGTGTCATTTAAAAAACATTTCATTTCATGGCATAAAAGAATAACAGTGTTGGGTAGAAAGAGAAAGAATAGAGGTGTTCACAGCTCTGTAATTTTCTCTGTGTACAACATTTGCCTCCCAGAGGGAGACTTTATGAAATAGAGGATCGTATTGTCTATGTATAGTATGTGAATGTACAGCAGATGAAGTGGTAGCAGTGAGAGTTGGACATCAGCATCTTTCTGGTTTGTATTATTGGTAGTGGTAATCATAATCCAAATATTCTCAACTTACAAAATGGTCTAGTTTACATTTTGAATAAGCTGTTTCTTCAATCTCTCCTTTCCTCCTTTTGTTTTTTTTTAACTGTTTGAATATTCCCCCCCTGCCCCCACTCCTTTCTAGGACATACCTGCCTTTAGCTATAACTACCTAAATATATTCTATATATACAGACACATGACAAATCTTGCTCCATATCACAAAGGATATGCTGAAAGAAAAGGGAGGCAGTGTGTGAGTGTTCCTTTACAGTGAATGTGTCAGGAACATTTCATTACAAGTACTGTAGCAATTAATGAAATTAATTTGTGCATTCTCATAAGCAATCATAAAAGCTTTTGTCAAGTCTTTTCTTACCAAGTTGCTCTGCTAAATGTTCGCCCCTCTCAGTGAAGATCACCCGTTCATCCTCCATGTCACATTTGTTGCCAACCAAAATAACCTGGGCATTATCCCAAGAGTATGTTTTTATTTGAGTTGACCTTAAAAGAAAAAGAGAGAGAGAGAAGTTAAAGCTAAGCAAATTCCCCTCAAACCAATTTCAAACATGACTGCAACAAGACAAAAGAGACGACAACAATTTTGACAACTAGGGTAACATGACTCTGTTTAATTACGGATTTCAAATAAACTAAGGATTATCTGTCTGGTATTATTATTACATGAATAATATCAACATAAGCTTTACTTTTGCTTCTTAAAAAAAATATTTTTCCTGCCATCAACATTCTTCCTATATTTTTATGGAGATTACACTTTCTCCCACACAATTAAAAAAGTATTTTCACATTTAATACAAACCTTATAATCCAAAACCAGATCTCTGAAACAAAATCACCAGCTTGCGTTCATTTCTTATCTTTCAACTTCTAAAATCAGGTTGTAAATTTAGCAGCAAAACTTCAGAGACAGTCTCTCTTCCTTCTGTTATTTCTCTCCATCACATTCATCTACAGGTCTTTGACCTAGCAGAAGTGCAGCAACATTTACATTGTGCACTAAGCCATGGACAGGAGCTGAGTTTGAACTCTGATTTAACTTCTATTTAAATTATAAAAGCCTTAATCATGACTGTATCTGAATAAGAGTATCTGAGGCCTTGAAACACCATGGGACCTTGAGTGCTGGTGGTGAAACAGCTTACCCTAAAAATGCTCTCTTCTGCAATTTGAATGTGATGCAGCTAATGGGCAACTTAGGAGCACACTCAACAGTACCTCTCAGTTGCTGACTGCCACCATTCTAGTGAATTCCTGCTCTGTAGGAAGGAAAGGTCCACAGCCGGCTCCAAGCTCAGCCAAGGGTGATACCGCTAGTTACCACCTTCTATCTGAGAGCAGTACCTGCTCTGGAAGGTAATGGAGGATGCAGCAAGCTTAGCTTGCACTTAAGTCTAAGCACTTACCCTTTGACTTGGACTTGTGACTGTGTCTGGCTTTAGGGCTCTAAGTTGTGTTTGGTACGATATTCATATACCTCGTCTGTCTCCATACGATCAATGTAGAGAGAAAAAAGATGGAGAGGACCTCTCTCTCCCCCGACCCCTTCTCATTTCCTCCATTCCTTCTTTCTCCCTCTCTCCCTCTTCCCCCATTCACTCTCTCTTTGGACACTACAGGGTGCTTAGGAAAACAGAACTAGAATAGAAACTAACCTCTATAACTACATATTTATGAGAGGATGCCCTGGAAGGGAATTCTGTGGCATATCACGGATTTGAATCTCTTTGAGAAAAGATGAAATATCTCAAAAAAAATCTTTCACCTAAATCTTTTGGAATCTGGTCTGCATGGGTGCTAAGTTTACCAGTAACCCCTTCTCATAACACAGCCATTGTTTCTACTTATTCAGATCCCTGTCTGTAAACTGTCACATGCACAAGAAAGATCATGATGTAGTCTGAAAACTGGTTCTAGTGAAAGACAAAAAAATGGATCAAATCTTCTCATCTGGCTTTGCTTATTGCAAAACCTGAGGGATGGATACAGTCAAAAGCTGCTATAGCTACCTTTGGGACCTTAGGTCCAGTGCCATTGCCCACAGGTTCCCTGCATGAGTCAAAGCAGCTCTAGGCCTTGTCTGATGGGTTTGCATGCTGGGCAGAAGAATTTAAGGGTAGACATCACACTGCCTTTAGGAATGCTTTACTTCATCACAACAAGCAAAAAGAAGATGAAGCAAGCCCGAGGCATTTTGTCCCTTGGGCCTGCCTCATCTTTTCTTCACTAAGTGAACACTATGATACTTCAAATCTGTTTTAATAGTAATTTGAGTAGGTGTTCATAAACTACTGTGATCAAAGAGAGGTCAGACTTCCCTGTACACTTATGTTTTACTAAAGATAGCACTACTCAGAGAAAAGGGCACTGTACACTGATTTTGGCAAAAATGTTCGTTTGGAACCATGCTGAGTGATTAAGGAAAATAAAATTATTATTTTTTTTAACCTGAACTACATTTGTCATCATGGCAATTTTGCAAATACTAGAACCTAAAACTTCAGAGGAAGTTAGTCCATTAAGGACTCTAAAAGAGCTTACCTTTGAACAATTATTAGTTGGGATCAATTTATCCCCTTTATGTCAGCAGGAAATTGAAGACATTTGAAAAGCAAAATATACAGTAACAATAGTAAGTTTACAGAAGGACTGACTTACGTAATCTGCAAAGGTGAAACAGAAGAAACTGATGAAGAAAGACAACCTTGTGAAATATCAAATTCAGCCTTGCTTTACAGACTTTTGCTCCAGAGCCTTATGAGTTTCTTTCACTAAGAATGTAAGCTCCCTTCATTTTAACTGTAGCCAGATGTGAATTTTCATTCCATGAACTATGAAGCTATGCATTCAAATGCTTATTACCAAACCAACTCATTTTATTCTGAGACTTCTTTATCCTACTTGCTTATGTCTCATCTTCTAGTTACGGGTTTTTTTTAAAGTAACGAGAAATCTTGTCCTTCATAACAGATCCAAAAGCTTACGTTTTGCAGAAGACTGTGTAGTGCAAAAATACAACTGTGAAAATCAAATATATCCCCACTCAGCCCCACATCAGTAGGAGCTTGATTCAAAGAATATCATAGGCTCATCACTGTTATGTTTTCTTTTAGACATACATTTCCACTAACGGTTTCTGTAGATTTTGATTACCATAATTCTCCACCAAAGCCAACACACAGGTCATGTAAAAAAAAGAGATTTTGCTGTTCCGTGCATACACGATCTTTCAAATGTCTGAGTCTTCTGATTAATCCACAACACAAACCTTTGTCCTTGCAAAGAACTTTGGCCTCAGGAAGATTGAAGACATGAAAAGGCAAAGCTGATGTTTGCAGTAAGCTGAACACAACAGTTCTTATTCACTCTCACTGACCTGGTGTATGTCAATAGTAATTTACCCTATAAATCTTTCACATTCTAGTTGTATAGTAGGCAAGTAATCTGCATCATGCTTGAATTTTTATAATGTATAGTCTCCAGAGGGGCAGATTAATGGGGGAGTTCAATGATCCATTACTTTCTGTGATCAACACAAGACTTGTTCTCCCTGTACTGCAATTCTGCCATATTCCTTGTCAGAAAAGAGCACTTGCTGAATGCAAATGAAAGCAATGCTATTGTTTCATCTTAAAGCAGTGAAATCTTCAAATAAGTGTCCAGGAAACAATGGCCAGGTGCCCTCCGGTGTGTGCTCTTGGGCAGCTTACAAGGAGTGCTGCACAGAGATAGAATGGGGTTCAGGAACATACAGCCCCAGTTGGCTGAGGCAGCTGAGATGCTGGAAGCCAAGGTAGATAGCACAGAGCAATACAGGAGAGTTGGCTGTGATGTTACCACTGTGGAAACCAGACTGTTCACATTAAATTATGTGATAAAAGCTCATCTATACATGCACAAGGAGCACAGAGAGATGAAGGCAGGTGGGAGAACCCAAATAATATCCTGGCCCTGGCTGCTTCCAGGCCTATTGCAGGAGCCATTAGACTGTCCAAGGCCCATGTCTAATGGCCTCGAGGAGCAGGGGTGCACCAAGGCAGGTTCCCAACTTACGGATTCAGAAGAGAGACACCATATCCAGGTTCTTTCCAGGGTTGTTCTAGGAGTGCCTCACCCCTACTGCCCACATGTGAAACCCATCAACGCAGGTCAAAATTGGAGTCTTACACGTCCAGATGCCAGAAATTGAGGAGACTGGGATCCAGGGGCAGCTACTGGGCAGACTGAGTGTATGAGCCCAGCTGATAGAGGGAGTCACAATGTACATGTCTATACAGTTATATATCCTCACTAGTGGACCTCAATGCTGCTCTGCTGGGGAGGAGAGCAGGGCGAGGATGCTGATGCTCTTTGTGTTTGTGGTTGCACCTGTCGGCATACCTTGGGTTCACTCTGAATCTCTTCAGATGATTATTTTTTACTAACTCATGTCCAGAACAAACACTCTTATAACCTGGAATAGTCTCTAATATATTCTCACTCACAGACTGCTAGGATAGCAAACAAATATATTCAATAAAGATATGTCCATACAGTAAATATAGCAGGAATATATAGATCAAGAGAGGAAAGCTTCCTTAATAGGTGTAATAACAATAATGAGATATAGCAACCCTTCTATGCTTGCAGCAGAGCAGGATATATGAATATTGGCCAAAACTGACTGTATTTGATATGTCAGTTATTGTTTATGCAATACTGTGTTTTCTGTCTGGATTGAAGGGTAAATTAACAGAAAAAATGCCTTATTTGTGAGAAAAACCCTGATATTGAAGAAACTATAAGAATACCAATGACTCACCACTTCTGACAGGCTTTATCTTCCTTGTGCAGAGCCAAAGAGTGGACACCATGCAATGAAAGGCTACATGTTTAACCTTTCCTTGGGGGAAGATACATCAATGATGCAGAAGCTGCATGACAGGTGTGACACTAACAAATTTCTAGTTCATTATCAGCCAGAGAGCTAGTCAAAATGCACATTACCCAGAGCCTCACAGGTTTTCATTGTTCTGGTAGGAATTGCATCTGCCTTAAGGAAAAAAAACCCCGCCACTACAAGCTTCTGAAGCCGTAACTTCATTTTGGAAAACCACGTGCTACATTTCAGTTTTTTCAGGCTATAAAGATAATCACAATGAATCCAGTTCTTTGGAAATAGAACTAAGCTAATCTTTAATATGTGCATTTTTATAACAATATGCAGGCAAATATGACAAATTTTGCAAAAAGTTTAATTACTCAAAAGCAAAAAAAAAGAAAATAAAAAAGGGGAGATAATGGCTGAATATGTAAGAGCTGATGTTCTCTGTGCATTTATGACAATTATTTGTATTTATTCTCCGTGATATTCCATTACCACAATCGTAATGAGGAATATATTCTTGCTCAGTGATGTCCACTCTGGATCTGCATTTAACACAATGCAGTAAGAACTAACATGGCATAAATAACTACAAAATTCTGTATGATAATTAAGATGGGGTGTAGACATCACAGAAGTTCATCAATCAGAAGTGTCTTTCTTTCTAATCAACCATTTCTTGCTGTTCCTACTATGCACTTAGAAGTGCCTTCCCATCCAGAATCCTCTGCTGAGGACTTTATTGAGTTACATTCCATCTTCAATGTAATATACAATTATTTTTCTTAATAGTTCATGTATTAGCTTTGGTGCCTTTTCTGTAGAGTGCTGTTTCAAATAAGAGTATCGAGTGTCTGTTACTCTCTGAAGATTATTTTCTGACACTAAAATACAAATCCACTGTATAATGGTCTGTGGTATCAAATGAAAGACACTTGTGCTCAAACTCTAGTTTTTATGTATGTCTCTTTAGTTGGAGTTACAATGAAGGATCAGAAGCCTATGGGGCATCCTCAGTTTGTGTTAATCAGATTGCAGATGTCCTTAGTTTTTGCATCTTTGACACAATCTTTGCATCTTGCTTTCTTTTCAGCTGTCAAATATATCTTGAAACTGTTTCCCAATACCAGTGTAGCAGGAGCCCAACTATGAACTTAACATATAAAAATATAAATATAAATAAAAAATATAAATAATAAAAATAAATAAATAAAAATGCCTGTGCTCTAAGTTAGTACTATGCTCTGCATCCCTCCTCCCCTGTACTTCTTGTGGTTGAGTTGGGATGGCCGTCTCCTTAGAAGAATAGCCCATGAGGTGTGCTACTTTCCTGTAGCTGCACAGCCAGCACACCACAGCTAGCAGCAGGTCGTAGGCAGAGTAAGGCCACCATGCATAGTATGTCACCCTGACATTGCACACACTGGAGGCGTGCTGGTTTATCCTGCTGTTTTATCATGGAGACAGATAACAGAGAATTTGTTGGCGGGTTCCTGATCTATTCCTAGGCAAGGTGGACTTTGGCTGAAGGTACGCAGAATTCATAAAAGACAGTAAATTGCCTGTCAAAGTCAACTGTATTTCTTTCATTTTCTGGTGTGTAGTATATACTGTTTTTCCGGGTGTTTTGTTTAGAAAAGTTGAACAGATATTTACACAAACAGTGAAGAATAGACAACACTGTGTTAGACAGAGAGATCTTCCACCTACCTCCTACTTTTTTATCAAGATAAAACTATAAAACACATATCAATATTTAATTCTTATTCACAGGAGTACAAAATCCTTTCCTACAACAAGGTTTACTTATGGGCAGACCAACTAATATAGCACATTTTTCACAGTGGGACACATGTTATTGAAGAGTTTTTGTGTCATGTATAATGCTACAAGCTGTGTCACACCGTGGCAAGTGATTTAACAACTCACCACAGACAAAAGGCTGTACATTTTAATTTTCTCCCCACCGTGAAACTCACCAGTAAATTATCATCCTTCAAAGCTACTACCACACATGCACAGTGAACACAGTCCAAAAAAAATTAGGGTTTGAAATTACATGAAAAAAAGCATTTATCGGAAGATAATATTCATGGAATTAATAAAAGGCAAGATAAAGTCTGCACCTGCACATCTGTTGACTATCCACATGTTTTCATGTTCCGGATGCTTCCAAATGAATAATTGTATTTATAACCAATGATTGCATAGACTGTTGCGGGAATTCTGAGTAATGACCCTAATCAATACAGCTGATCCTAACTCTGATATTTGAAAAACAGAGCTGTAAAACAAGGGTGTTCTGAATTAATTTACTGAAGCAACTACAGCATTTTTTTTACTATATTACACTTTCAAGTAAATTAGCAATTCACTGTCACCAAATAGTACCTTTTGTTTGCCATTTTTGTTGCTATATATTGGAATATATATGTAATGAATCAGACACAGATACACGTATGTGTCCTCATTTGCTGTTTTTCTTAGTGATGGGCTTTTGACAATTGAAAAAATGTATATATAGTTGAGCAAGTAATACTGATGCTGAGCAAGTCTTTTTGGTCCTACACCTTCTAATACTAATACTAAATAATAATACTAACACTAATGCTTCTAATATTAATCTAATACTTCCCTCTTCACTGCACCAGCAACAGTCCCTTAACCGTGGACTGCACTGTCTATCAAAGAGGATCTTGCACTTCTGGGCTTACTTAAAATCCTGTAACCTCGAGCCCCAAAAAGCACCTGCACAACTGTGGCATTCTGGAAGTAGCAAAGTTCTTAAAGGCACAGTCAAGTTCTTTTTTTTTTTTTTCTTTTTAACAACACTGAGAGTTCTATAGCTATCGAGCTGGATCATACAGAGTTATTTTTCCTTCGTTTCTTTTAAATAGTAAATCCAGATTCATATTTATAATATATATGGTAAGTATATGGCAACAGGGCACCCTTAATTTAAGGAACTTCTGCTTAAAAAACTCTGGTTTACCCTAACTTTATACTGTCAAATCCATTATGAAATTCCTTGCCTATTTGTGGCTATTAATTCCTTTCTACCTATTTCACCAGGAGTGACTTCGAAGTTTCTCTCTGTTCTCAAATTCACTGGTTTGATTTTATTTCCTCTAATGTTTTAGCTTTCATTTTATGAAGTTTAAAAGAATTCTGCTATTGCTTCTCTTACGTCCAGTCATTTTAGATAATTTTGGATTATTTTTCTCAGTCGGTATTTTGCATGAACTCTTTCATAATCAACTCAGTCTTACATGCACATAAATTGTGTTCTGAAATCTCTGTGGTTAAGCATTAGTGAAGGGCTTAAAACAAATGAGACTTAATTTTAATCACTGAAAAAGCTTGCTAGGTCACTGAAACCACCTGTGATAAATTATGATGAACTATCCTTGTTAAGCTGAAAGTATCAGGGCAACAGTGAATTATTTTACTTCTTGGTAAGACAGAAAGCATTGTTTTACTAAAACATCAAGGATACGTTTCTTCTGTTAACACTATTTTACACCAGAATTGATATAAATCCTATCAGCATTTTGTCTTTAAATTTACTTAGCTTGTTGTCTTCTGCAAGCAGAGCAAATGAAACATTCAGAACCATACTCCAGCCCTAGGCATTAAATTTTGATTCTACTGCTGTGTCCTTGCACCCATACTTTTTTGGAAGTTATTTCCCTATGTGGCAATATGCTTGCAAGCACAAGAGATTTGAGGTCTGAAATTCTGTGCCGGAATACATGTGTCCTAGTTTTCATCTGAGCACATGAGCTTTTGCCTTTTTCCACGGATATCTGAAACTGGATTGGCAAAATGTCAACTACATTAATCCCACTATTAACTGATGCTGGTTAACCAGATGAGTATGAGTTATATAATTGCACTGGGTTTGTTTCGGTCAGTTGTTTTTTTTTTTTCCTTTGCAGCTCTGAGGGTAAATTTTTCATTAGTCTGATCACAATTTGCTTTTGGGGTACCCCTGATCAAAATTAATTTTTTGAGGGCTGCCAGTAGCCAAAGACAACAGCAAAAACTATTTACCTGTCTACATCCTGCCTGGCACAGGGTGGCAGGATTGTCTTGGTGACTCACCCTGCAAGTAAGTAAACTGCAGGTTTATCCCTGTGGGCTCACAGAGGATTGAGGGAGGCCTTAGACTTCAAATATTATTTCTAGGCTTAAAAATAAAGCAAAAGGAAAAAAAAAAGAAAAAAAAAGAGAGAGTTGTGTATATATATCATGTACATATATATATAAAAGAGAGAGTAGTCATGCTACTCAACTCACAAATCAAAAAACTCTGTTTATAGATACATGTATATATATATATATAGATATAGATATATAATGTATCTATCTGTCTCTCAAGGCTCAGCTAGTACATATTTGAATTTTGTTCTCCATCACAGTTCTGTAAACAAAAGTATAGTGCTTGTCCTGGACTCCAGAAGCCAGCTTTAAAAGGAAATCTTGAGTATTTCAGAAACTGTCAGCAACACATGCAGGCATAAATACAACTTTGTAGTAAAAAATTTGGAGAGTAGATGTAAAAATTTCTAACACTCTTGAAAAGTGAACACAGTGGCATTTAAATAAGTTACAGCCTAATGTCTCCTCGGGCCCATGCTGAACTATTAAAAATCAAAGTTTAGCTCACTCTGACTGTGCTGTCTTTAAAGCATACTGTTAAACTATGTTAAGTAACACATTTTTAAGGTTACAACTTCTCTCTGGTAATAAAAAAGATGTTTTTAATGTTGTCTTATTGAGACTTTGTCACTGACTTCAGTGGGTGGAGACCCCTCTTAGAGGACATAATCATATTCATCAAACAGATGCTTGGGTAGACACTAATCTTTGTATGGAATGATTATAAGGACAAGCATCAGAAAATCAAAAGTTCTTCAGTGAAATTGCTGTGTATTTTGGAGTAGAGTGAAGTAATGTACTGAAAAATCAGAAGAATAAAATATTTCCTATGCACTCTCCAGAAATGAAAACTACAATTGCAAACAAGTAATTGTGAATAAATTAGTTGTTGACCAAGTCTTTCTTAGGTATGGAGTAAAGGAAATTTATGTGTTCTATCAGAAGGTGTTTCCAGTGTGGAAATATGTAACTAAATCAACAACATTGTGTATTGTCCTGGAACATAATAAGCTATCATGTACTGCCAACTATGACCCTATATCAAATCAAAATAAAACAGTAAAACTTTTGCCTGTATAACCACATTTCTATTAGATTTCTCTTGGCAGAGATAGACAGGTTAAGAGTCAAAACTCTTCAGAGCTCTGACACAGATGGGTTGGCACAAGTCTTTTTGGGTGCAATTCATCTCATCATTCTAGACAAGTCATTTAGAATGAGATGAATAACAAGCAAAAAGTGACTGTTTCTAGCCATTGACTAGAAGGGATTCTCATGCGTTTAATTTGAATATGGAAGTCTGCAATGTACCAGGTAAATTTTTTCTGAGGGGTCTCACAGCTTGGGATGTTGTCAGAGTCTTTAGGGTTACAGAGCTCACAAATAGACAAGATTTTTCTAGAGAACAACAGTAACAGGTGAAGGTTCCCCATATATACTCCATACATATAAACTAGCAAATGTCCGAGATGATTTGTCTCATACCAGAGAAAGATTTCTGCAAACAATTCAGGAGATGGTTTAGCTAATGAACTGATATATGCTTTGCTGTTACGAAACATTTCCAGGGAAGGCTAATCCCCTAAGGGATGTTAAGTACCTCCATCTCAAGAACAAAAAAACATAGGGTTTGGCTTGTGGCAGACTCCAAGCTTTCTTTCATCATCTGATCTCTTTGTTCATGAACAGCATCTCAGTCACAGTGAGAGTATTTGGTGGGTAATTGTGTGTTTTCCTACACTAACCAGTAGAGGTAAGAAAGACTGAAAAGGAGGAAGCAAGATATCTGAAAAGCCTGATGGTATTAACCACCAGGTCCCACAACAAAATGAGGCTCTGGCTGATTTAATCTAGGAAAATTCCTGGATTTCACTGAAGCTAAATTCTGCACAGCAACATTTGAAAGTGAGGTCTCTGCTGTTCACAGACCAACGGGAGGTTACAGCAAACCTGGCTTCATTTATACGTACCTTTTTCAGCATCTGATGGGATTAGAGTAAGAAATCATTGGGTATAAAACCTTCACACCTCAGAAACTTCAGCAAGCCCTCACTGTCTTCTTAGCAATGTGTGCTGCTTTGAGCTCATTTAACCCCATAGGCATGGGGGTTGCAGACCACAGACAGAGAATGGAATTTAAATAGTTAGTTTCTGCCTCTGCCAAATTTTACTGCAGTGTGAGCGTAAATCTGTCTTTTCAAGAGCTAAAAGGTCATCTCCAGATTATTCTGTAAAACAAGGACTTTATTGATAACTCTGCTCACAGACATAAGTGCCCTCTATGATTAGGCATTTGTATGATGGATTAGAGAATCACAATATGTCGAACTGGAAGGGACCAAAAGGATCATGGATTTCCAGACTGGGTGAACTGTGAGTGGAAATCTCATCAAGGGGCAAAGATAAGTGGTACTTTTTTAAAAGAACCCTAGTCAAAAACGAGAAGAAATTCCAAGCAGGGAGTTCAGCCTTATCATGGCTCGTGTTCAAAGACGCAAATGATGACTACCTCCCAGATAGCCAATTCATATAAAAAAAATTATGCAATCCAAGGCCAACCTGAAGCACAGATATGGGAGGTTTGGGAGGGGAAGCAGAATGCAAATGAACTACTCTCTTTTCCTGAGAGCCACAGAGCCCCTGGGGAGCACAAACAGCACATTCAGAAAAACAGGGCTTGTCCCACAGACCTCGTGCTTCCCATGACAATCCTATGACCTCCAGGTGAGCATTGATAACTTCAGTCTTCCAGTGGAAGTAGAAAAGATGCTTTGGATAACTAGGCTTAAATATATATTCTCCTTTCCCATTTAGCACAGCAGTGCTGCATCGATCAATTATTTCATAAAAAAAATTTAACTTCTACACTTTGGACATCTTGCAGGGGAAGCACTTAGAATGGAAGAGAGGATGTGACTGAGAAGGAAATTATGAGTTATCTGAAAGCTGTCCAGTTGAGTAAAGAGAGGTATGCATGAACAGATGCTAAGTAATAATCAAGCACCTCTAACATTAGTGGTAGACACATTGTGAAGACTGAAGTGCCTCACTGTTCTTAGACAATTTAGAATAAGAAGATAAACCAGACAAAAAAAGAGACTACTAAATGTGACATAAAAGGTCCTATTTATTTTTTGCAAATTGCATGCTACATATTTATGTATCATCTATGAGTGAATGAGTCTGAGAAAAAAGACAAATAGCCCTAATTTTAATAAATCCCAGAATAAATATGCTATATTTTTTCTTAATATAATATGATTGCTAAATTAGTAAATCTTTCCTCCCTCTCCTCAATCTTTCTTTGAAGATTTTTCTAAAACTTTTGCAAAGCTTTAGAAAACGTTCATTGCATTCTAAACAATGGCTGCTTAGAGCAGTTATGATTAATAACCAGTAATAAACAAAAAGAAATATCGAAAGGCAGAACACACCTAACAATGATATAAATTACTATAATCAAAACTCAGTTTGCTGATTCACTTCCCACTTAGTCATGCAGTGCAAAGATAAATATTTAAAATGCTCTCAGTCAGTGTGAAGAAAAAAAAGCCCTTGAATACAAAAAAACCTCACCTGAAGAGATGAGATATACAAGAACGAGGCAGCTGCTACATGGCACACCAAAAAGGAGTTAGACCTACGGCATCTTTGGCCGTGTGCAGAAGAGAGGCAGGGGTGCTGCAGGAAAATACCACAGAATCCTTACATGGAAAACAGACAGTGTGGCACAGCATGCAAAGCAGGATGAATTAAATGTGCTGATTAAATGAACAGCTTGCTTTTTGTACTTCACTGAAGTTCAAAGCTTTCTAGCCAACCACCGTAAACATACCTAGTAATCAAATAAATGACTTATGTTATAAAACCCTCATGCAGACAAACAATAGGCAATGCAAAATTGATCTCTATAGGCCTCTATAGTCCCTCACCTTTGTTCAGAGTTTTAAAAGGAATACATAATACTTCTTAATGCCTATAAATGCTAAAGGCTGGGGGAAGAGACAAATCATCCACTATAGCACTGTAGAAGGAAACTGAGAACAATGCTCTCTATTCTGACCCCTGAAAGATGATACAAAGAGTTTTTCCCCCAAATTATACCTCAGGCATGCAGCATTCTCATTCCTTGTGTGCAGATCTTTAGCTAAGGAATTCATGGTAGAACAGTCACTGTTGCTTGCCGTGCTAAGTGTAAATCTGCAAGCAGCAGGACACCTGGGCTCTAATCCTGATTGTAACAGTCTTATTGCTGACTGCAAATCCACGGTAGGGAGTAAGGTGGCAGAGGTGGTCCCAAGGACTCATTGTGAGGAGCAGGAGGCCTTTGATCAGAGAGATTTAAGGAAAAGCAAACACATCATAACTTCTAATTCTCAAACTCAGGACAAGAGGAAGAGAAGTTTGTGGCTTTTTTTTAATCTGAAGTATTGCTATATAAAATCACTGACTGATGCTAACTGTAGCATCCTAGCAGATTTTGGTTTGGTTTCATTTGAAACCAAATGCAAACATTTGCAATGTTTGTTTGCTGTGGCCCTTCAAAGTTGATGACATTTTCAAAGAAAGGACATTTAGAATTTGAAGTCATGCTGTCCTGAGCTGTGAATTTTGGTGTTCAGTTTTACTAAACTAGCATGGTCAAAGTGCCTCAATATGGATATACAAGTCTATTTTCAGAGTGTCAATTAGAATACTAACATAATGGTTAGAGTTATTCTCTGCTTGACCTCTCACAGATACATTAAATGGATTCAAACACTAAATCATCCCAGCAGTTGGACTGGTAAAATTTTGAAACTGTTGAAAGAAGTTTGAGGATTTGTACACATGAAATCCCAGTCATCCCACTACTTTTCCCTCTGGAGGTCTAGTCTAACATCTATAACGTGATATCTCTCAGATATTTAGACCCAAGGTAATATGTGGGCTTATCTGATGATGAACTATGGCTCTAGGCTGTGAGCTAAGCTGCTGTTTTGTTCTGCTGAGTTGCGCACAGCAGTAATATGAAGGAAGAGCAGTTAAAGATAAGTGATGTAACAAAGTAACGTCTCAGGCTGTTACAGATGTTTGTGTAGTAAACACAAGTAGTTCAGTAAAGTACAAGCCTTAAAATGTCATTACAGCATAAGAGTTGGTGAGGAAAAGAAAACCAACATTTAATTTGGTGAAAAAAGAGCAGCAATGCCTCCAATTTTACTGTGAAACAGTAAAAATAACATTCCGACAAAAACAAGTAAAATGAGAACACAAGGAAAATCCACGTTAAGTAATCAGGATGGAAGATGACTAAAAAAATTCTGCAGGAGTGAAGGCATCAAAATGAATGGACAGAGTCATGGTTCCTAAAATTTAGAGTTGATAAATTTAAAACATTCTCATTAGAAGGGATAATCAATACTACTCATCTTCTTTAATGAAGTCTAAATGAACTACAATCACTTAGATAAAACCTCAAGTGTCATCTCAAGCTGCTTAATGAAACCAGTGCTCAGTGTGCTGTAATAGTTAAATAACCAAGCAAAATGTTGGCTGCATTCATAACACAATTGAGAAGAATACTAAAAAATTCCTCTTGCCCAAGGTGATTAGCTAATTTCATGGTTTTGTAGGCAAGGTTCTTCTGGAGGTTTCTGTTAGTCTGTTTACATTTTCGTTGTTGTAGACAGTGCCACACATACCTTGGATGCAGTTTCTTTACAGATAAAAAATGTGTTCAAAGCTGAGATCACAATAGGAATTAAATAGGAGGTATTAATTTTTCTCACAGTTCCCAAATGTCTTAAACCAGCCTATTCCCAAAAGAAATCCCTAGAAAAATTTGTTCTTTACAAATAAAGACTACTTTTCATGCATTAATGGAAGATTAATAACAGGAGAAAAATGCACGTCAAAATAGCAAAGATGTTAATGAATGTTCAGGAAATTTACAGACATATTAAAGTCAGCAGAGCCTGATTCTTTCTAAGGCATTAAGGAACCTGTTAAAGTAATCTCTGAACTATTAGCAATTATCTTTTGAGCACTTGTGGAAAAGGCACCCAAGAACTTAAACACAGGAAAGCTTAGAACGCATTAAAAAAAATAAAATTAAAAGCAGAAGCTGAAAAATTACAGACCAATAAACCCAACTAATGCTGGAAACATCTGAACAGTTTCCTGGCTCCTTAGGTACAACAAGTTCATGAGACTTAGCCACCATACATGTGCTACTGACATTGCTACATTAATAACAAAGACTGTCAAGCCAATTTGTTTGCCTTCATTGATAGTTTACATAATCTGGCAGGTACAGGGAGAAAATGAATGAGAATCCTCTCGATTTTAGTAACATTAACATGTAACAGGAATTCTCTATACAGCAGCAAAGGAAATATGCATAGGAGATACTGAAAAAAAGATTAAAATTTGCCCTCAGGTTAGCTATGAATGATTCACTGAAACTAGAGCGGCATGCTGAACATGAGCTGTCAATGAGATTCTATTTGCTGCTGTATTAATGACTTGGATGACAGAATAAGGAAAACACTGATCAATTCTGTAGACACCGAGATGGAGGGAAGCATTTGCAAGAGCTTCGGAGAATGGCATCAGAATTTTAAGTGGTTATGTTAGACTTTATGGAGCAATCTGAAACCAATGTGATGGAATTCAATACATATGAGTACAACATGCTACCTACTGGAAGAAAAGAGCAAATGCATAAGTATGTGCTTTGAGATAAGTGACAAGATGGTGTTTCTAAAGAAAAGGAGACTGAGGCTGCAGGGACCAAAAACTGAATGCAGGTTATACAGTGACAAAAAATATGATGCCCGGCAGAGTTAGGAAGTATTATAAAGAACAAGGATTATTCATTCTATCCAGCATTTGCAGGACTTCTGCTACATTTTCAGGCTACACTTTTGAGACAAATAAGGAGATTATAGAGGACAGAAACAAGATAGATCACATGTTTAGCAACTTGTGAACAAATAACGAAGTATTATCATTTTAATTTAGAAAGTTTGGTAGAAGAAGCAACATAACAGTACTCTAAGACTGTAAAAAAAACCCCAACCAAACAGAAAGAAAAACAAATTATTAACCTCAGATGGGACATTTTCATCCTGAATGTCCAGAGTTTTTTACATGGCTTCTTCATGGAACAGTGAACAACCCTAAGTCCAAACAAAATACAGCAAGGCTAGAATTCAACACTTTAAACTTCAGCCTCTGAAATCCTAGACAGCCAATCCAGATGCTGTTACTCCTACTATAGTCAAAGCAAAGGCATGGGACATGGCAGACAGCAGTTCATTCCGCTGTATGATGACTTGAAAGTGAATTTCCCCTCCTAGATTCTTATTTCTCTTACTTGATTACAAATACAGCCTTGGTGACAGGCTTGGACTAAAATCTAAAGAGATTGATTATATTATAACGAACAGCACAAGCTTAATCATTGAAATTTACACAGATATGAAAGCTCAAAGACAAATGAACATTGATTATTATGCAACACATATAGAAAGTAAACAGCTCTTCAAGAGTTTGAAGATGCTAGATATGAGAAGAGAAAAAAATAACTTTGGACTAGAAATGTAAAGAGAGATCAAAAGCAAAAAAAATCCAGCACTGATCTGAGTAATTACCCACAAAAGTATTTGCTGGTATGCAACAAAACTTCCCTAAAGTAGGAATTTACTGAACATGAAATACATGTTTTACAATTTCTGAATCCATTTCACTGCCTCTCCTTGAACTGTGCACCCTGCACTGAAACTCCACAGAACTTCTATTATAGATGCAAATGTGTCTGAAAGTCACCTTCATAAGAGCTACCCAAAGCAATCTCAAGCCTTGAGATTTACTTATGGCAGTGGCTTTCTTCTCCTAATTCTGTCAATAGAAAATTACAAATTTCTTCCTGTTGCGGTTTTGGAATGGTACTCCCCAGTTCAGTGCCCCCACTGAGACTCTCCAAAACCATGGGTTCTTGATCCCCCTTCCCCTGCCTCTCCGCGCAGCAGTGGGATGGAGTTCAGAACTGGAGAAACAAAGGCAAAGATCGTGGGTTGAGATAAGAATAATTTACTGGAAACAGAATGACATAAGAAAACAAATGGTAACAGCAAAAATACTAATGACAGAGGGTATAAGAAAAGAAACAATTCACACAGAGAAAAAAAGTGGATCATATACAATCCCAGTAGGCTCCCTTGACCATGTTTTCTGGACTGGAAGCAACCCCTTCTCCCTGCAAGACAGAGAGTCCCTTCTCTTGTCCCCAGCAATGACTGAGGTGCTATAGGATAATTTCAATTTCCTGGCCATACCATATCCAGCTACTGCAAAATATTAACCCTGTCCTGGCTGGAACCACAACACCCTGAAACTCAAGTTTAAGACGACCCTTGGTATTACAAATGTAATGTAAGGCATAGAACAACACCATATTTATTCATATATAGTTGTTAGATTGAATTTAGTGAATCATCTCTTTCTTTCATTTGAGACACTTGATTTATCTAGGTGATTGTGTTGGTTTAAAGGAGAAATGAACCCAACTCAAAGAAATTACAAGTCAGAATTACAATTTAATGAAAATAATACAATAAATACAATTATGCAGAGAGCTGGTTTTAACGCACAACACTCAGTGCCTTGGGGCACAAACAGAATGGTGTTCAATAGCCCCCAGCTGAGCCCACATGGTCCCCCTGAGTCCAAAGAAAAAAGAGGAAAAACCTGTTGGTGAGACTGGGGCTTGCAGTCTGGTTGAGCGGTGGTCGCAGTCCAGTCGAGGGTGGTGGCTGCAGTTTGGTCGAGGTTCTGGTCCTCCTCTGGATCCCACGAGTGGTGTCAGAAGTCCCCAGACTCCCAGATTATATACACCCAGGTTCAGGCAGGAATGTCCAGCCCCTCCCCCAGCGTGGGCATTCCCACAATGGGTGATTGTGAGTCCTGGGTGCTAGAACAGAAACATCCTCCTACCTCACAGGCCTCTTTACACCCAGCTTATAGCCTGAAGGGTCAGGTGTGCTCTGGGCAGCTGCTGC
>VZRE01015569.1:0-28308 GCA_013396775.1 Cephalopterus ornatus | reverse complement strand
CGCCATTCGGGATCGCCCCCGCTCCGCCCCCCCGGAGCTGCCCCGGGCACAGCCCGGCGCCCGCCGTCCCTCAGGGCGGCCCCGGGGGCTGCGCGGTGACCCGGCCCTTCTGCTGCCAGACAGACACAGAGCCGGACAGTCACAGAGCCGGACAGTCACAGAGCCGGACAGTCACAGCGTCCCACGGTGGTTTGGGTGGGGAGGGACCCTGCCCTGGGCAGGGACACCGTCCGCTATCGCGGGTTGCTCCAGCCTGGCCTTGGACACCTCCAGGGACGGGGCAGCCACCCCCTGCATCACAACCTGAAGATGCTTTCAGTGCAATAAATAATCGGCGTGATTTCAGCTTCGCCCGGGGCCCGCGGCCGTGTGAGGGAGCGAGAGGGCCGTGACCGGCAGCAGGGCAGGCGCGGGGCAAGCGGATTTCCCCGTTCTCTGCAGTGTTTTCGTGTTTTGTGGGGCTGTACCCAGCTCTGATCATCGCTTCATCACCCCGGAAAACAGCTCAGTCGGTCCCCTTTAGAGGGGAGAAGGCAGACACACATGTCGATCCGAACGGGAGAGTAACTTTTAGGTGTAGGTGTTACTGCTTTTGGCAACAGACTGTCACTGGACTCTTCAGTGGAGTAACAGATAAAAAATTACCTGATAAATGAATAATCTAGATTTCAGAGTTTTCCCTTTGCACAGCTCCATTTCTTTTGCGTTTTTAGACAGGGGCGTGTTTTTGGGTGTCCTGCACCGCACTTAGTGAAACCGAGCTCCACATCCGTGGAGTAATTAATCCCGAAAGACTGTGCACAAAATAGATATGTTTGCAATTTTGTATTGTGATTCGGGTGGTGGCTACCCCTGGATCCCTGGAAGTGTCCAAGGCCAGGTTGGACAGGGCTTGGAGCAACCTGGGCTAGTGGAAGGTGTCACTGCCCATGGCAGAGGTGGGACTGGATGGGCTTTAAGGTCCCTCCCAGCACAAACCATCCTGTGATTCCATGATTTTTCCATGATTGTTTTCATCAGTAGTTTATGTGACACATACAGTGTAACTACATGTGTAAGACAAGATAAGATATAATAAATAAGAATAATGTAGGAAGTAAGAAATAAGAAGTCTTCGGGGCAAGCTGCTGTGAGAGTATCACCTCAGAGATATAATTAGCAATGTAATCCTCTCTCATGATGTGTTTGCTTAAGTTGTGGATGCGTGAACTGACCTGAATAGCATTTCTTCCACACGTTTGAGTAAATATTTTACTTCACTGAAAAATCCAATGCTACCATTATGATTTTTTTTTTTTTAAATGTAATAGTAGTAAAATTATAAATGGGAGGAGTTGTCTAGAAACTGTGAAGTCTGACATGGATGGTGCTGGGTAAGAATGTGCTACAAATAATATTAAAAAAAAATGGATTGCAAGCTCAAATAAGGTACAAGATTGCTTGTATCTTCTAGTATCAGCCTGCAAATATATTCCCAGTTTCTGGCAACAGAATCATAGAATGGTTTGGGTTTGGGAGCTTAAACATCACCTCATTCCAACCCATGGGCAGGGACACTTTCTGCTAGACCAGGTTTCCCAGACACATTTCCTAGGGCACAGACTTTTTGTTTCTTTGTGAAACAAGGTTCAGACTCCAGAATTGCTTAATCAAATCTACAACAAAAGCCAAATTACTTGGTGGTTGTGTTTTTCAAGGAAACAGAGAAATTTGTAAACATTTTTGCTCCTGATCTTGGGTAGCTTATTATTGTTTGAAAATATGAAAGGCACATAAAAACATACACATTCCCTCTGTTTTCTCTCCACTCTGGAGTTTTTGCTGGGCTTAATCCTATCTCAGGAACGTGAGGGAGATACAGCCACCTGCAACTCTTGTTCTCTGGCCACTGAAATGAAATTCCTTGGAGCTCTTCAGTTCTTCCCCCAAAGAGTTCTCTGTGTTACAGAGCTTGACCATCTTGTTCCTTAGAAAAAGAACGTGGTAAAATGCCTAAAAGGGTTGGTTGCTTTAGACCTACTTCATTTCTTCCCATTTTCCTCATTTGCTTTGCCTGATGTGTCCCTTCTGGACAGTTTTATGGTGCATAAACTCGACAGTGGTTCTGCATGCCCACAGCAGGTCCTGTGTTTCTTAGAAGGTATTTGTACATTAGTCAGTGCTTTTGCATCACTGGTTGGCCTAACATATGGTAGCTCTTCAGCAGTTCTAAAAGGTATGAAAGGATTTCTTCCTAGTTTCTGTTTTCTGACAAACTGACATTTGCTGGCTGTTTTAAAAAGAGTTACCAAGCCAAACCATGGACGAGGGCTTTGCAGCTGCCTGGATGCTGCTGGGTCATAGGTGTACAAAATGAGCTGTTTCACAAATCAGAGCATTCCTCTCTATAGCTAGATCTAGTTTAAGTGGTGATTTTTCTTTTCTTTTAAATCCTGTGGCTAAAAAGAGTTTCTACCCTATTTTCCTGAGTTTGCAGTCACCTTTTGCATTGCAAGTCCATTGAATGACCTGTGAGTAACACCTGATACTATTCTTCAGTTTCAGAGCTGTCTTATGAATTGGAATTTTCGTACTACTCTGCTGCCTTTACCTAACATTTCACTACATTTCCAGCTTATCCTTTACTGGCAATTTTAAGCAGCAGTGGAACAAACAGGAAAAGAGAAACTGTTGGAAGTAGAGATGAGGAAAGAGGCCAGGGATCACAGTGGGCTGCTGCTCTGGGTTCTCATTAAGCAGCTAAATGTGTACAGTTCTCTCACTGCTATAAACTGCTGCTGTCTACCAAAGATCTAGCAAGGGCTTTGACCCTGCTTTTTTGGTTGATTCGCAGTGGTACTGCATCATGCTTAAGAGACAGAAAAACATTATCGATATAAATATATAATATTTAAAAGCAGAACTTACAAAAATTCTTTAATAACATTTATATGGCTGTAAAGTTACACAAAGCTAAAGAATTCCCTGCTGAAAATAAAGCAACATTGACTGATTTTTATGGTCCAAACTTGCAAAAAGCAAGTTTGAGAAGAGCAAAAAGCAAAAGGAGAGGCTGGAAATGTCCAAAGCCAGCTAGGAATCCAAACACACAGTTTGTACTCAATTAAAATGAACCTTAGGCTTTAGTAAACTCTATGTTCTGCATGATGTGATGTTTTGATTATGTACCAATGAAAACAGTGCAGTCTAAGCAGTGGTCAGACATTTTAATGAGACAATTTAGACAGTTTTGTACCTGCCTAATCTGATAAACTTGTGCTTAAGGTCACGGTACGGGTGGATTTGCTAAGTCTGCTGTAAAGCAGCCATGAGGCAGCACGTGCAGTGCAAGAGAAATAAGCTGCCAGAAGCCCAGTGATCCTGTTCTACTTACCTAAAAACCTTGTTAGTATCTTTACATTGCAATCATAGTTCAGCAGAATTTTCCAGAGGACTGGGGGTTCTTCATTTTGTTGAAACAGGAAAATGCCAGGCCTGGAGAGATGAAGATCACTAGTTTAGTCATTAGGAGCCCACTGGCTCCATATTCTTTCCTTGGAAATGGCCCTGGAAATGACTTCAGTTGGTTAACTCCCCCAAAAAGTCATCCTCAGTTGTCACAAAGCCTTGTCTTGACTACAATATGGGGACATGGCCTGTTCGAGCAAATGTTTGGCACTGATGCCTGGCACTGGCTAAACTCTGCAGAGCACTAGAGAAAATCAGTTCCTCAGCTGAATAAACTCAATAATACTGAAGAGTACAAATGTAGGAGCAGATATAAGGAGCAGCTCTAGTTCTGACTCCTACAAATGGATACAGCAAAGCAGAGGGCTGTTGCACCAAGAATTAACCTCCCTCTGGAATCAAATAGGTTCCCATTGTTATATTATCATGAAAATAAAACTTAAGTATGTCAGTGACAGCTTCTCAAATGTGAGCATTTAGAACTTGCCCCAAAGAGTCTGCTTGTTTTAAGAATTTAATTAATATTTATTAATTATCTGAAGCTGCTCTTTGGGCTTTAGTCAACTAAAATGCCAGCTGCCTCCATCTCCTCCTACAAAGCATTTTGCCAGATGCTCCATTTGTTAACACATTTTTTGTGTGCTGACACTTGAAAAGTACATGTGTCCCTTTACTCATAATTCATAGATTCAGATTTCCAGAGCCACCTCTACAGTGACTGAACAGTACATGATGGAAGCAAGAAGAGATGCTGCTGTTGGGGGGTGTTCCTTGTGCAGGCTCCACAATCCGTCCAGGTTTTTATGTACCCAAGGTAACTTATTAGAAGGTTTTCCAAAATTGTGTGCAAATCTTCTGAAGCCCCATTTTTATTTAATTTTTTCCCCCACAAACTCGGAATCCCGGAATTGTTTGGGCTGGAAGGGGCCTGAAAGCTCATCCAGTGCCACCCCTTGCCACGGGCAGGGACACCTTCCACTAGCCCAGGTTGCTCCAAGCCCCATCCAAGCTGGCCTTGGACACTTCCAGGGATGGGGCAGCCACAGCTCCTCTAGGCAAACTCCATACATGTATATAAAAATGATGTTTGCTGTTTATATAAAATGATATTTGCTGTTTACGGAAATAGCTGGATACAGTTCAGTTCACACATGTGGGTTGGTTTTTTTTTGTCCCTAAAAGATTAGTAAGAAACTAGATTTGTAATTTTAAGAACTACTTGTTAAGTTTGTCTCTATTCTCAGTAAATTAAGTTTTCTATAGACAAATAGTTGGATTCTTCTTCCTTCTTGTTTTTATTAACAAAAATCTGACTGCAAAATTATTTCTGAAAATTTCTGAAACTATTCAGGCTTATTATATGCTCTATCTCTCTAACCAAAATTAAGGCAGGTGTTTAGCTGGGACAATGGTTTTGGAGTTCTTTGCATCAAGTTTGAGTTGTCCCCTGTACCTTGGTCTCCTTACTTGTTTAAATAAGACACATTTCCTGTCCACAGAAGCTCACACAAATATTTTGTTTCTAAGTAATCGAGAGGCATTTTTAATTAATCTCTGTCTTCATTAGGGATTTTTTAATAAGACATGCAAGGTAGTGATGGAAATAGATGAAAGCCCTTTTTTTGGTCAGCTAATATTTAGTGTTTGAAATTGATTTAGTAACATAGAATAGGATATTGTTTCCTGGTTTATTTACAACTTTTATTTAGTATTTAGTTAAATCAACAAAATCTTTGCTGTATTTTTAGGTTGATTACATTCTTTACATTCATATGAACTTATTTTCATTATGGTTTGGAGATACTACTTTTAATGCAGTCAGTTTACACTCTGAAAATACTGCAGTGACATTCTGTGCTTTATTAGGTGAGAAAAATATTTTGTGCAGGGTGTAAGCCCAGATAACAAACATTTATATTTTCTTTTCATGGCATTTCAAAATGAATTATCAGTTTAACTGTAATTAAGACCACAAAATCTCTGTAGCCATGTGTCTGGTGCATGGAGACGTGGTTGGTAATACGAAAATCAGGTGAACAGGAACAAAAAGGGATGGAATGTTCAGTTATTAAAACATCAGGCTGGTGTGGCCTGTTTGCCTCAATCCCTTTAAAGCCCAGGCAGACACAGAAAGCAGTTTATGGGATGATTGTCTTATAGTCCCTAAGGCACTCCTTGTACAGTCTTAAATTAAGAAAAGATAGTTACTAGCTCCTCCCAGATTACCATCCCAAATCCAATTAGCTACAGGAAACACCCTGGGAATTCATTCAGCTTCGCTCCTCTAAAATCTGAATCCCCTACAAGGTGTTTCTCGTGGCTGATGCTGCAACAATGAAGGGATCAGCACTCGCTTATTCTTTTTGCCCAGTCACAGGTAAGGTGTTAACCTGAAATTATTCAAACTCTATTAAAACTCCTGTAAATTTACTGTGGGTTTGACTGTATCAGATTTAAAAAGAATTCCTCTAACTTGCAGAGTTTGTTTTTAAATTTTTGCACTTGTGAGTGCTGTCAGAATGCATTGCTGACAATATTTCATTGCTCTGTGTGTGTAGTCAGGCCTACAAGTCTCATAGTCTTTTAGTAAACATGATATTCATGATCAAGAGTCTCTGAGTCACCACTTTTGTTTGTAGAACAGTTAATATATTCAATTTACGCCACCTCCTTTATAATTCTCACTAGTAATTACTGCCTGCAAGACTGTTCAAGGTAGTTTAAAATAAGTTCTGTTAACTCTTGGATTAACCCTAGCACAGAAGGAGGTGATTTAAATAACATGAATCAAGTCAATTGAGAGACCTGTCCATCAGTTTACCTCGCAGTTTCTTGCTATTTATGTCAAAAACTCTATGAATAGCAAAACTGAGTCACCAGGCCAACACCTACATAATCTTCTAATAAATTACATTCTTTTGTCTCTTTTGTACCTGAAGGCAGTTACAGTCCTTTGTAAATATCAAACTTAATGATTAAATTACATTCACCTTTTGGTAAGACAGGTGGGGAATATTTTTTTCCCAAAGAGGGAAAAACGCGTCTAGAAATAACAAATCCGTTCTGGTTGTGGTTCCAGTGAAATCCCTGGAGTTTTGCACATCGTTCTGCTGTGTAAATAGCATATAACTGAACTATATGATCATTTGTTTAAATTATTACCTAGTCTTCTCTCTGTCCTTCATCTGTCCATTTGCTTTTTCCAATTTTTTGGTGTTTGTTTACAGGTAGTAAAGAGTTCAAATTTCAAATAATTGAGCTTTTTAATACACCTGGGGAATTGAGGTGTGTGCCTCCTGAAATATATGTGCTCAATGCTAAAACTGCTTTCAAGACTGTTGTTGAATTGTAGCTTAAGTACTCATGAAATATCTATTATCAGTGAGCTTTTTCACTGATATAGACATTAAAACAACAACCTTTGCATCCTGTTTAATTAATCATAAAAAATTTAACAAAACCCCCCAGTTACCCACATTTTTTACAAAACTTTGGAAATAAATGCCTTGTTATTCCTGGCAATGTTAACATTAGATACTCTGCTGTAGTTTCAAAGACTGTTTAATTTCCCAGTGCTTCCTGTACAAGTGACTAACTTTGTCTCAGCCAATTTAGAAGATTTTTCTGTTTAAAAACTCTCTCATCATCTGCCAATCTTGAAAATCAGATTCAAAGCCTGAATTTAGAGACAAAATTATAATTTAGTAGCTCTTAACCACCTCGTTAAATAAAACCAGTCCTCCTTACACTATCCTATTTTTGCTTAGTCTTAATCATCCAAGTTATCTTTAGTTGTCTAAAACATCTCCATTAGTGCAGTTTACAGGATTTTGCATTTTGGCAAGGAAACTTTATCCCATGTGATCTTACATTTAGACATTCTGTTGACTTCTGTCAGACTGCTCACAAAAGCAAAGTTTCTCAAGTACTTGTAGAATTAGGCCACGGAGGAAATTTTAGAGATGCTTTAGGGACTAGAATGGCTCCTACCTGATCTGTAGTTGACTATATTCCTTTAAAAATTTAGCTGCTAGGTAGTTACTTACACGTGACTGCAACAGGGAGAGAGCAAATTCCCTTTAGAAGACAAGAAAACAGTAAAAATAACCTCAGAATTTCACGTGACAGGCCCAAGGCGCAGCATTTGCCTGTATTGTATGAATATATTTGAGGTTTAAAATAGCTTTTCCCTTATACTGATATCGTAAAACTGAAAGCTTATCCACGAGTTTTTCATGTTAATACCTAAAAGTAATCCTTTGAGATGTGTGGTCTGCTGTGGGGTTCTTGTTTGCCAGAGCCACACGAATCTAGAGATTTGGGACCTCACTGGTAGTGGATAGTTCCACAGGGACTCCGCAGCGGGGAGCTTTCCAGTGGGATTACTGTCCGTGCTGGCAGCTGAACTGCCCTAGCTGGAATCCTTCCAACTGGGAATGCAACCTCTTCTCTCTGTTCTGAAAACGTGTTCTGAAGCAAAAGACAGTAATTGCATCTCTTAAATAACCATCTTAATTGCAGGGGTAGAGCGAGACCAGCATCTTCTTGTCTCCTCCCTTTTTGGCTGCTAAAATATTAGACACTGCTCCTTTCTCTTGTTTCATTCTGGGCCGAAAATTCAGCCCAGCGACTGGAATCCACTGATTTCCAGATCCTGAAATACTAAAAAGGAATTTTTTTTGGTGACCAGGCAGAGTGGGTAATTTGCAAACCCCAGGGCTGGTTTGCTGAGTCTGTCCTGCTCCTGTGGCCCAGGAGCTGCTCCCTGGGGATCCCTGATCTCCCACTGTCCTGCTGCCTCCATGGCACTTTACTGCTCAACCTGTGACCTTACCAAGTGAAGTGCTTTTGTTCCTGAGGGAATGGATGTGGACAAGAGGCTGCTTTACTCCCCTGATAATAGAATCATGAAATATGCTGAGTTGGAAGGGACCCACCAGGATCTTCAAGCCCAACCCTCAACCCTGCACAGGTCACCCCAATAATTTTTTTCTCTCTCCCTATGCATGAAAGTTGAATGTGTCATCATCTGGGTTGAATGTTCAGAAATATAAGGAATGTTATATCTAATTTATAGCAGAACTTTGGAGATCTTGTTTGTAAGTTGTAATTATACCACCTTATCTAAACTCAGAATTGCCTCATTTTAACTTAAGATGTGACTTTAAAGTGAGTTTAGCTGAACTGGTTCAGAACCTTTTGCTGGTATTCTCAATTTGATTCACCTTGTCTTGAGCCAGAATTTTGATCTGGATGCAAAATATTCTCTGGTCACTGCAAGTTCATTTTCAATTGTGTGTGGCATGTGGGGGTTTTGTTTATTTTAGGTTTTGGGGTTATTTTGCAAATTTAAGTGACTACATTTGATTAAATCAGTTACTTGTGGGAAAAAAATCACAAACTGGAGATGTCTGTTCAGACTTGGGAATTGTGGGGAAGAAAGTGGAAGCACAGAGTGATCTTTCCTGCAGCACAATGTGCCTGCACTGTTTCCCTGCAAGAAAGGCACCTCTGCGTGTTTGAAGCAGCGAGTAGGACTTGATGTCGTGTGATCAAATGCAACAAGTGAATCGAGTGCAACAGCAAGCATAACATCCTTTCTGTTAGAAATTGGTTTTCTCAAAAGTGGAAATAAAACCCCCAACCTCAAAATTGCATTGAGACATCAAAGCAAGTGTCGAATCCACACCTGGAGGGGACCTCCTGAAATCCCCCCTTAGTGCTTGGCGTCACGTCAGGATTCCAAGAGATGATTCCAATCTCTTCTCTGTGGTGACCAGGGACAGCACCCAGGGAATGGCCTGGAGCTGTGTCAGGGCAGGGGCAGGTTGGATCTCAGGACAAGGTTCTTCCCCTAGAGGGTGGTTGGGCACTGACCAGGCTCCCCAGGGCAGTGGGCACAGCCCCAAGGCTGCCAGAGCCCAAGAGGTCCCACCGTTGCTGGGTTTGGTGACCTTGCGGTGTGTTTACACGCAGTTGGTGACTCTGATCCCTGTGCCAAAACACAGAGATGGAACTCCACCCTGGAGACACCCTGCCTTCAGCTGGAAACAGGGATTAAGGAGCAGCCTCTTTGCTGTCATGGCAATGAAATGCATGTCAGAGATAAGGGAGCAGAGCTGATTAAGGCGATAGGGTGATTGCCCAAGGTACGTGACTCCGATCCCTCAGGCACCTGATGAGGACCATGACCTGGGATAACTCCGGGATTGTGCCTCCAGCTTCTGCCAAGTGTTTATGGGATGAGCAAAATCCAGTGTTCATGGGGTGAGCAACATCCAGTGTTCATGGGGTGAGCAAAATGCTGCAGAACATCTTTTAAAAACTAAGAATATCCAGCACTGAGATGAAGCAGGAGAGGAGCTGCTGTTTTTACTTGAACACTACTTTTACTTTAGCACCCTTTTTGTCAGTGCAGGAATGTAATACCCCTGTCCCAAATCACCACTTTGGAGCTGTTTGAGGGGGTGTATTATAACTCTGTGAAGTCTTTGTCACAATCTCACCTTTTTTTTTCCCCCCCAGAAGTAAATATAAGGGAGTTGCTCACACTGATCACACTGAGCAATTTAAAACACCTGTCAGTGAAGTTTAGCAAACTGAAAGGCATGCAGACAAAATATTAATAATTAAAATTATTACTAACTCTAGCAATTATTAATTAAACTATTAAAAATTAATAATACTAAGGTAAGGTATTTAATTCCAGCTCAGGAATTACAGATTCGGTGTATTGCTGAAATAAAATTTGTTATACAACAAATAAATGTAGTTTACCTCTGCCATCTAGAAGAATCATGCTAGTATTTTCTAATACCATAGGTATATTCTCTTCTGCATTCACCTCCATCTCTTCCCTTTTCAGTTAATAGTCCTTGTCAGCCTGAATCCTGGTTAAAAAATAAAAGGGATTAGAGTTTTACATGATAGAAATATCACTGCTATTTAATCTCATTTTTTTCCTAGCACTTGAGTACAAGGAAATAGGAAAACTAGTCATAGTGGTGGTGATTGTGCTGCTCGTAGGAGGAGACATGTCTTTTTCAAATGTTATCTGGACAAACTACTACAAATTTTTAAGAGAATTTTCTGAGAAACAGAAACCTACAATTTCTGTTAATTCAACTCTTATTAACTCTAAAAAGAAATTCTAGGGATAAAATAAAATTATTTCTTTTGATATGAAGTTTCCTCGGTAATAAAAGCCATCCCTTACTGATTTCCAAGTCCACCGAAAAAAAAAAAATAGAGGTTTTGGAGCTTCTCCAGACAGAATGCAATGATATACAAGTACTCCTACCTGTTTATTGCAGGATTGACTTTTCAGGGTGTGGAGTCAGATGGTCCAGATGCTCTTTAATCTTTATTAAGATTCTTCTCAATTCATATTCTTATTAATGTGCTGACATTGGAAATGTGTTTCTGAGCATCACTGACATCTCCGAAGGGTTTTGGCGTTCACAGCCACATGGAATTCCTATCCCTCTGAGAGGACTGATACAGCAGTAGGAAAGGGTTCTTAATGTGTATTTGGCTTCTGTTCCCCCCATTAAGCATCTTGAAAAGGACAGAGCTGCCCTGGGTGACTTTGGGGATAAAGTCCATTAGCATTGTTGGAAGAATAATTTCTTTGAGCTATGTGGTAGCTAATGTAATACCTGAATGAATGAAGTTCTGTTTAAATATTTACTATGAAAACAATCGTGCAGAATTAGAGATAAAAGCTGGACAACGAACAGCAAACAGCACCACCACAACACAGGGCTGTTGTATCACCTTATCCACATAATGCTCTTTTATTTTATTTTTTAGCAAATCTGTCTCTTAATACTCTATTTATGCTGCTGAACCCAAATACTGGCTTTGCAGGATATGGGACATAAAGTTTGTCTATTTAGTAAAGTTTCTGCGGTTAATGATAGAGCAGAGATGTTTAGTTTGGTATAAAAACATGCACTTTTTTTGGTTATACTTGCAGCTATTTCCCTAAAGAGATAAGAGAAACAGAATTGAAATCTTATGCTGGGTAAGAACTTCTACTCAAGAGCCATGTAAAGGGTTTATTTAAACATCACAGTGACTGATTCATGTGTTCAGATTTACAGCTTTCCTTCAGCTTTCTGTCTGTCAGAAGGTCTTTAGAGCAGAACCCACCTTGTATTAGAAATAATGTTAAAGTATGAGGAAAAAAAATGTGTTTTCTGCTTAGAGAGACTCTTGTGTTCAGTTTTCTTGTTGGAGGAGAAACCTCCCAGATGTGATTTCAAACACCAGGAGTGGAGGGAAGAGAACAGAGAACGCTTGTAGACACTCTGCCAGGTACAGTCCATGCCTGGCTGCCCAGGGCTTTAGCCTTGGACAACTCTCTAACCAGGTGCCAGGTTCTGGGCTTTATTTCGAATTTTTTAAGCTTCTGTTGTAGATTTTCAGTGAATATTTTACTGTTTCAACAGGTACTGCAATGGCTGCAGGAGTTTTGCTGCAAAATGAACTCCCTTACTCTTCATTGATAGAGAGCAGTCGGTACCTTGCAAATATGAGTTCAGGTAAGAATTTTTCTCTGATGTGCCATTCATAAAAAAATGCTTAGAGCAATCCTGAAAAAAAAAATAAAAATCCATAGAAAATTTAAAAAAAAACGCAACCAGAAATATTGTCCGTGTTTATAGAATGAAAATGACTATAACAAAACCAAACTGCATTATTTCTTCAGCACATCCTGGGGGTGATGTGTCGATCTTTTCTGTAATTTTCATTTTGTCAGGTCTCTTAATGTGTGATTTTTGTGTTGAGAAACTGCCTAGGTCTCTGAAAATACAAATGTGCCTTCAACAAAACTCCTGTTTCTAATAAAGTATTTAAACTCTTACAGAATCCAGTTCTTTCTTACCATTTTGGGTGAGTGTTTGCAAATCCTGAAAGATTCACTAGGAAACTAATGATGTTCAGCATTTTATTTTGCTCACTTCTGGCTCTACTATTATTTGATACATACTGAAGACAAGTTTCTGGGAAGAGGACGAGGAAAAGAATTAAATATAAGAAAGGAATATAATTAACTGGAAAACATTTTCCACATTTCTTGGATACAGGTAGCACTTGAAATAGCCTTTTTCATCTCCTTTCACTTCCACCCACCCCCCAAAATGAATGTTTCCTCACCTGTTGATGCCAGCTTTATTGATGAATTAAAAGAGTCAGAGCTTTGAGACAGCTCAGAGTCAGCTTTGACATTTTCCTTCTCTCATACGACATCACTGCTGATGCTCCAGGCCTGGCACCCACAGCAAACCTTGTGGTGTCTGGGGAAGAGCTGGGGTGCAGCATTCCAAATTCAGGCCCTCAATTCCTGGCCAGTACCAAGAAGAAACAGATTTTTACCTGGTGAATTTGTCTTAGAAGGGAACTGTCTCTTGTGCAAATTCCTCTGTACAAGTTACTGAGTTTTTTAGCACAAAAAGGAACAAGGGCTGATGAGGCCAAGGAGAATGAAACGGGATTAATTTGCTTATTGAACAAAGTTGAGGTGGGTTTTCCTGGTTCCCCCAGCCTTCCTCTTTCAGTGCAGCCTAATGCACAGCCATTGGGGTGACAAACGCTCTTCAGCATCACTGTAGTCTGTTCTCCACACAGTTTTGTTTTCAGGGTGTTGCAATCTTTCTGGCCACCTCATTCTCCTCCTCAGCGCACTGGAGGCAAAGTGGGAGGCAATTTGCCACCTCATAGCTACCTTGAAAAGCCTGAAGCACTCAAGTGACACACCTTCTCCTCCACATAATCTGCTTTCTCTCAAGCTGCAGGACTAATAATAAAGAAGCTGTGGCCAGAAAAAAAAAAAATCAGCCTTTTGTTTTGAATAACAACTTGTGTTTTGTTAGCAGATATGAATGGTCCAGGCCAACAGTCCACACAATTCATCGAGTGCTGAAGCATTTCAGTAGGAACACACTAATCCCAGTCATTACACAGCTAATGATGCATTTTGAAGCAGCAAAGTGGAGGAGGAGAGGTGGCTGTGGAATGTTAAACCAAGAGGTGGGGGAGTATAATGTACTTCCTTACAGATCTCTCAGGAGGCAGAGCCTCTAGCTACATTTTGATTGTTCTTTTGAATCGAGTATTTTGTGTCTTAGCAAGTTCTGAATGCCTGTTATTTAGAAGGAACTAAATACTCCCATTGTTCACGGAAAACGTTTTGGTTGTTTCCAGCGCGTTTTGAAAATTACCTACTTGAAATGCAACTATTTTCATCGAGCGAGCGTGGCGGAACAGTTTGTCCCGAGCAGACGCAATCCCTGCAGTCCCTGTCGAGGGAGCAGCCCCGCGGCTGCATCCTCAGTTGCCATGGCGACCGCTCAGCCCGTGGGGACCAGCGCGCACAGGGATGCTCGGCGCAGGGATGCTCGGCTCCCGCAACTCCAGCGCTGAGGAAGTTGCCGTGCGCTCGGGGTGCCCGCGGCTCCCGGCGGCCATGCAGGGCTCGCCGCGGCGGCGCTCGGCCGTCAGCATCTTTAGCCATTTTTTCCAGGGTCGGAGGCATTCCTCCTCCGACCCCCTCCTCCGCATGAGCCAGAGGCGCCGGAGCTCGGTGGTGGAGCTGCTCTCCTCGTCCACCCACCGCGTGATGGTGGCTCTGTCGTCCCTCAGCCCCGAGGAGCTGGATGCAACTTTTCCCGAAAAAAAAAGTAAAGTACTTTTCATTCAGGCTGTCGGCAGCTCTGGGTGTTGTGTTGGTGCTACTGTGCTTCGGTTCTGTGAGTTGTATTTTACGTACGTGGATAAAATTGTGGTTTAATTTTTTCCCCGTGTTTTATACTTTGCTGATTGAGTCCTTACTCAAATATTATACACTATATATATATATACGTTTATATAAAACATGCTTTTTACTCTGACAGCTCAGTTATAAACAACAGGTAAAACAGAAGCACACATTCATGCTTACACCAAATATATGGTTAACTGTTTTGGATTTCAGGATGAAGAGGACTGTGCCTTTTTGTTTTCAGTGGCAAGGGCTATCACACACCTCTAACTTCATCAGAAAAAAACAACTTCTGCAGCAATGCAAGCAGTTTTTTCCCCTCACAATCCTTACTTGAAAAATGAGTCTGAAATATGTATTTTAATATATTTTTATATATTTGGAAGTATATAGTCTAATTAATATCTAATTAATATCTAATTATATCTAATTAATGTATAATTAATATATATCTAAATAGATATATTTTTGTATATTTCTGGTGTTTGTAGCTTTGTCAGTTTCAGGTTAAACTGATGAGTCCAAAATTTATATTTTATATATGTTTGTAGTCTATTTATTATCTATGCAATATATAAATAATATTTATATATTATTATAAGTATATATTTTTATATATTTCTGCTGTTTGTAACTTCATCAAATTATGGTTGAACTGATTAGTCTTAAATATATATTTTGTATATTAATATATATTTATAAGGATATAGTCTAGTCAATATCTATATAATATGTAATTAATATTTATATGTATTTGTAAATATAGATATTTATGTATATTTCTGCTCTTTGTAACTTCATCAGTTTAAGGTTGAACTGATGCACCTGAAATATATATTTATATATATTTATAAATATATAATCTAATCAATATCTCTATAACTATTTTTATATATTTATTAATATATATATTTATATTTTTCTGCTTTTTGTAACATCATCAGTTTAAGGTTAAACTGATGAGTCTTAAATACATATTTTCATATATTTCTATATATTTATAAATACATAGTCTAATATCTCTATAATATAGCATACATAATTAATATTTATATATTTTTAGATCTCTCTGTATATCGTTCTGCTGTTCATAACTTAGTATCATAGAATCATAGAATCAGCTGGGTTGGAAAGGACCTCTGAGATCATCAAGTCCAACCCTTGGACTACCACCACAGTTACTAGACCATGGCACTAAGTGCCACATCCAGTCTCTTCTTAAATACCTCCAGGGACAGAAAATCCACCCTCTCCCTGGGCAGCCCATTCCAATGTCTGATTACCCTCTCTGTAAAGAATTTCTTCCTGATATCCAACACAAACCTCCCTGGCACAACTGAAGATCGAGCCCTCTTGTCCTACTGCTGGTTCCTGGGAGAAGAGACCAACCCCCACGTGGCTCCAACCTCCTGTCAGGGCTTTGGAGAGAGTGAGGAGGTCTGCCCTGAGCCTCCTCTTCTCCAGGCCCAACAACCCCAGCTCCCTCAGCCTCTCCTCACAGCACTTGTGCTCCAGTCCCTTCCCCAGCCTCGTTGCTTCATCAGTTGAAGGTTGAACTGACGCTTTTAAGGCGAATATGAATTTCTAAGCTTGCCTAACCCAGCCTGGCCTTCCCTGTGTTGTAGGAGGCTCGAGGCGCCCGACAGCCAAGTACACGAAGGTGGGGGAGCGCCTTCGGCACGTCATCCCTGGGCACATGCAGTGTTCCATGGCCTGTGGGGGACGGGCCTGCAAGTACGAGAACCCCGCTCGCTGGAGTGACCAGGAGCAAGCCATCAAAGGCCTCTACTCCTCCTGGTGAGAAGCAGGTTTTTTTTTTCTTTCCCCCCAATCAGCTGCTGGTTGATTGGGAATTAAGTGTTAGTAATCACCGTTGTGCGCAGCCCAGGAATGACGAGAGATTTCGGTTGACTTACAGCAAGTTTGGTTCAGATCCAAAGGAATAAATACCTATCTGTCATGAATTATTAAAAAACCCCTACAGGCTAAGGGGCAAATTAATTAAACATGTTCATCATAGAGTTGAAAAGTATGAACACTTAGGGCAGATGAAAGAACGTGGGTGTGTGTTCAGAGGGACATTCATGTGCAGCAAGAGTCACATGAAATGTATCTTTGCACTCTTACTGGGTTTGGCTTTTTTTTCAGACAGCAGATAATTAAAGGGCATTTGCAAACCTTAAAGGTCTGAGTCCAGATTCTATTCAAAGGAATTTTTACTTACATCCTGGCATTTAAACAGTTCCAGTAATGGTCTTTTGATAATGTTGTACCTGGATCAGATTAGTAAGATTTACCACTGATACTATGGGATAGTGGAATTTTTTAAAAAGTCATTTCTAATTAATCAGCCAGGTATTTCTGTCTTTCTTGAGTATAACAGTATTCTTATATTGGTAGACTCATACCCAGGAAATGATTCATAACCACATTATCTACGTCTCTAATTTCTCAGGATAACAGATAACATCCTGGCTATGGCTCGACCCTCAACAGAACTAATTGAAAAGTACAACATTATTGAGCAGTTTGAAAGGTAACAAATTCAGTCATTATTTATTGTAAGTATCACTAGTGTAATTCCTGATCCATTTTCTCTTTCAACATAGATTTGGATTGTTGATAAAGATCCTTTCATTTTAACGCTCTGCAGGTAAAGATTTGTTCTCCACTAAGAACAAATGTGTGTTTCAGAAAATAAGGGATAATGAGATTTTGGCTGCATGTAATACTTTGACTCATCTATTCCTTCCTTAAGATCTGGCATAAAAACCGTAATTAACCTCCAGCGCCCTGGGGAGCATGCGAGCTGTGGGAACCCTCTGGAACAAGAGAGCGGCTTCACCTACCTTCCTGAAGCCTTTATGGAGGCTGGAAGTAAGTTCCCTCCTGCTGCTCTTCCTCGTTAATTATAGACTTCGGCACTTAAAGATATTTTTACTTGAACCCCTGTGTGTTAAAAGCAGCTCTGTAAGAAACATTGCACGGAATGGGATGTAAACGTGAAACTTGGCAAATATAATCAAGAGCAAATAACACACTATTGAAGATCATCTATTATGTGGAGAGAGATGGAGGGTTTATGTTCAGCTGTTTAAAATAAAGGAAGGACAACAGTTAGTTAAATTTTCCTTTTTCTTCTGTGTTCACAAATATATGAACCATTAATGGTGTTTCAAATTCTGGTACAACTCATATTTTCTTATCTAGACTATAAAAGGTTATTCCATGTGAGGGCAAAAGAGAAAGTGCCTCTCTGTAAGAAGCAGCTGTTGACTGAAGAAGTGCTTTTATTTCTAAAAAAGAAAAAAATTACCCTCTCCCTATATATAGCTCAGTAATCCTGCAGCCATCGCTCAGTTTTGTTACAGCTTCTACATTCTGGCTGAACTTCAGTTTGACAATTCTTTTCTACCTTTGTGTATCTTTCAATACAAAAAGAGAAATGGGAAAATAATCTCTTGCAAACAAGATGTAGTCAGATTTATAAGCTCCATTATTCAGTTTTAGCACAGAAATTTGTTATTAGTCATCTCTGCATATAGTACTACGCAGTTCACATTCGGCACGGCAGAAAATCACTGTCTCCTCTCTTTTTCCTTTAGTTTATTTTTATAATTTTGGATGGAAGGATTATGGAGTGGCATCTCTCACTACTATACTTGACATGGTGAAAGTGATGGCTTTTGCCCTGCAGGAGGGGAGGGTGGCTGTTCACTGCCATGCAGGACTTGGGAGGACAGGTATGTGCTCTACTGCAGGGTCAACACAAGAGTTTTTGTAAAAATGCCAGAAAGTCTCTTTGGAAATCATTAATAATTAGTTTAGATTCCATATCATTGCTAGATGTACACCTATAAAACGGTTAAAAGTGCTAACCTGCTTTGTTAAAATATTCTCAATGGCTAGAGGAGATCAGTTATTAAAAACAGGAGATATTAAAAACAGAAACCTCTAAGGTCAGAGAATTTTTTAATCTGTATCACGATTCCTTTTCGTTCAAATGTGACAGGTGCTTTTGGGTGGGAAAAATTCACCTGGTACACTTTCATTGTCCAGTATTTATTACACATTCACAAACCTGCCAATCACTGTTAGATCAGGTAATTTGGTGAAGCAGCTAAAATTCCATTTACTATTTTCAAGTCCTTTTTGCCTGTGTCCTTCCCATAGAAGCCCCCATTGCTCCTGTGTCCACAACTGATGGAACTCCTGGAGATGCCATGGTGAGCAATTAGCTCTCACTGGAGGGGTAGTGAGAAGGGCTTTACTATCCTGTGGTTCATCAAATGCAACTATGATTAAATAACAGCATCATGTAATAGAGTGTCTTTGCCTATATTAATTTCTATCCTATATTTCCACGAAGTATTTGTTTTAGTCTGGCCATTCTTTAACTAACCTTGTCTCTGTATTTTCCCAGGTGTTCTAATAGCTTGCTACTTAGTTTTTGCCACAAGAATGAGTGCCGATCAAGCAATTCTTTTTGTCAGAGCAAAAAGGCCTAATTCCATCCAGACCAGGGGGCAGTTACTGTGCATCAGGGAGTTCACTCAGTTCTTGGTTCCCCTGCGAAACGTGTTCGCCTGCTGTGAGCCCAAGGCTCACACAGTGACCCTGTCCCAGTACCTGACCCGGCAGAGGCACCTGCTCCACGGCTACGAGAGCAGGCACCTCAAACACGTGCCAAAGCTGATTTACCTGGTCTGCAAATTGCTGCTGGACTTGGCTGAAAACAGACAGGTGGTAGAGGCAGAGCTGTTGGACATCCCAGACCTCTCAGCTGAGATCGAGAAGACTGTTTCTCAGTTGGTGTCCACACAGCTCGACCAAGACCTTGCCAGGCAGGACAGCGAGATGTCAGACTCATCCCACACCCACTCCTCTGCTTTTGAGACCCAGGATTCTCACTGCTCCCTGGGTCATGAATGTGATTCTTTCTGTAAAAGAAGTAATGTCGAATGTCTTCAGCCTCTTACTCATCTGAGAAGGCGTCTGAGCTACAGTGAGTCAGATTTAAGGAGAACCGAGTTCCTTCTAGAACAAGACAACGCTGTCTGGACAGTGCCTGCTCAGATATTGCCGTGCAGCAAACTCAAGCAGAACAGCGGTGAGGAATGTTCTGCCACAGGTGAACCAAAGCCCCAGCTGGAATTAAACAAAGAAGCCTTAGTGCGCAACACGTGCATGTTCTGGAGTCAGGGCAGGTTTAATTTGGACGGGCGGAAAGATGGATCCTCACTGTACCACAGAAGGAGCTCCACCAAAGAAGTCCAACGCAGCAGAACCTTCTCTTCGGGCCTCGCTTCCATCCACAACGCCAGGGAACCCGGAGTGCCGAGGCACAGCTTTGCCAGGGAGGTTGGTCCCAGGAAGGACCGCAAGACTAACATGTACGGCAGGACAGTCTACGGCTCCGAGGACTCCGATTCTTCTTCTTCTTCTTCCAAAGTGAACTTTTCCATTGGATATGAAAGCCAAGGTAGCAGAGATGTGTCGGAGACGACAATTCCACACATTATTCTGCAGTCAGAATTAAGTCTGGAAGCCCGGAGAGTTTTGGCAGCAAAAGCACTCGCAGATATAAATGAATTTCTGGGAGAGGATGAAGTGAAGCAGAAGGTAGAAATATGGCAGGTAATTTTTAACTCGATTCCCTGTTACGGGCTCTGCATATTTCACCTCGGTTAATTCCTAGAATGGCAAAAACCACATGGAGCTTTGAAGTGGTGCGTTGGGACAGCAGTTTATATGTGGTTCAGTAAATAATTGTAGTTGTCAAGTTATGGGCCAGTCTTTCACAGGCTGGCAAAATGCACCTACAACTTCTGGTCTGTAGCAGGAGGGTAGAGACCTCATTTCAGGTTGTGTTCCTTCATTTTTCTACCCAGGGAAAATTGATGCCATTATCTTTGGTTGTAACTTGGCTGCTGGTAGCAAAAAATAGCACAGATTTTAAGGTAGACCTGTGTTGGTTTTCATCAGGGCTTTCTCAGAACTAATCAGAGGACTCCGTGAGTAAAAGAAAAAGAATTTAGTAGAAACTAAATTGCTTATCCTCAGAACCAAATCCTCCCAGCAACATTTGCTTTGAAGTTGGAATACAAAGCTGGTTTATGTGTTCCAGTAGAGTATTGGGAGGTTCTCAGCTGCACTGTTTGTGTCATCTTTCTATTTTAGAGAATCACTTGTATTACTGCTGATTAATGTTGATACTTTGGGGAAAAAACACAAATTTTTTTGGTAACTTTTTAGTCTTTTAGTGTTGAAACATAAGCAGGCAAGTACTGCTACAATCAAAGCGGAACGTTGGCAGTGGTAAATAGATGATACGTTTCCAGTTTTGTTTTGCGTTCTTTTGTTTTAAGAAAGAATTGAATTCTCGAGATGGAGCTTGGGATAAAATCTGCACCGAGAGAGATCCTTTTATCCTCTGCAGCTTGATGTGGTCCTGGATAGAGCAGCTTAAAGAACCTGTTATATCCAAAGATGATGTTGACATGCTGGCAAAAAATTGCACGGAATCACAGGAAGCACTCTACTTGCTGAGAAAGGTATTCAAAGGAACCTGACAATTCATTCTTTAACTTTGGGCAAGGGAACTGCACTTTTAAAAAGCCCTTTAAAAATCAGGGTGAGGACTCATTCTGTATGGAATATGTATAAGCTGTAATCAATACTTGAGGTGATGAATATTACATGAAAAATACCAGATACAATCCTTGAGCACCATCCAGTAGCAGCTCAGCTTCAGCACATCTCCCTGCAAATTCTGCACCCTGAGATCCAGAGGCAAAGGTGAGGAACCTTTGCTCTGTGACTCCACGGGTGGCTTTTGTTATGTCACATCTGGCAGCTGTATTTTATGCTTGTTTTATATGCTGTGCAAACATCTTAATCTGGGAACTTTGGAAGAGCTGAGGAATAGGAAGAATCTGCTAATTCAAAGAAGCAGAAGCCAGGCCTAATTCTTCTACAGAAGTTAGAACTGTGGCCACCTGTGTTGTGAAATCCCTCTGAAAAATAGGTACTTGTGATCCAAACTGTTTAATTGTGCTTTCCCCAAAGGGAAAATAAATGTACAAGGTAAATTTACAAAGGTAAATTAAAAAAATAAATAAAATTCTCTATTCTTGATCTCTTAATTATACAAATTAATTCCCTAATTTGTTGGGAATTCTTTGTTTCTGAAATATTTTTGAAGAAAATTACAGCCCCTTTTACTTTTCCAGATACCCAGAACTACAGCTACTAATCAAGAGGTGCTCAGAACTTCATGCACAGTTACCATCTTCATGACATTACATTCAGAGTTCCCAAGTTTATCTAAAAACATCATGTTTCTTCCTCAAGAATTCTTCCACTCTATCAGAGATTTAACTTTCTATTTATAATAAATAAAAACTGTTTGGCACCTGCTGTAAATTATTGGGAAAGGAACAATAATTTTATTTTTCCTTATCCCTTCCTGGATTATTTCAGAATCCCACAAGAGCTGTGTTGGCAGGGACCTCTGGACATCCTCTGGTCCAACTGTCTTGCTCAAAGCAGGCTGCTTGTATGGCAGATGCTCCAGTGTCTTAATTAAGGATGCTCTTAAGCTGGAAAAGGGATGGGAAGGAGCAGCCACAAAGATCCGTTGCTCCCTTTATGCATCCTTGCTCGAGTGTCTCCCTGCCACCTTCCTTCAGTGGATATGGACACTTGGAAGGGCAGAGAGAGACGCAAGATCATCCCAAGTTAGATGAGGAAGAAGCCCTAAACATGCTCGGCATTTTGGGTTACAAAGATGGAATCTCACCTGTTCTGTGCCGATGGACATGAACGTCACTGTGCCTGGAGGGGAGCGTGAAAAATGTCTCCAGATGCATATCTGACCTCCTAGAAATTCCCAGAGCAGTTCGTGGTACTTGAGAGGAGTTTTTCCCATTGCAACTGAAATAATTATGTAGGGGCTCTTTGGGCTTGTGGGAATTCCCTCCCCAACTCCTGCACCTGAAGGTTTCGATACAGGAAGGCACAGCCTGATATTTAAACAGCAGTTAACAAAACCTGAATGTTAAAATGTTTGTCGTGGAAATATTTCTTCTAATGAGCTGCTGTTCCTTTCACCCCCCAGGAGCAGTGTCAGACTATCCTTTGTATTTTACACTGTGTGGTGAACTTGCAGATGCTGCCAGGTGATGTGGAGGAGGCCTTACTTGCTCGTGCTATTAAAGCTTTCACCAAGGCAAGTAACCTTAAATAAATGTCCATGGCATTGTGTTTGCTTGGTTTTAAATCATGAAGGGCTCTGTGAGAAAAGTTACAGCAATTCCTTCACACTTACTTAGTTCAGAGTTTACATTTTATAATAATCAGCCTACATAAAGGGTAGCAAATATTCTCAACAAAATAAAACTCTTGTCACTACAGCCTTAATCCTTGAGTCTCCTTTTTCTGTTTCTGGACCACTGCCAGTTCATGGGCATCTTCAAATTAGGGAAGAGATAATTTTTAAGGGGTGAGACTAACTAGTCACTGGCAGTACCTTGCCAAAGGCTTTGGTAGGTTCTGTACTACTTGAAGTCTTTCCATCAGATTAAACCATTTTCTGAAATTACACTGCAGTGCAGTTATGTTTCAGACCTGTAATGCAGGATGTGGATAATAACTTCTGCTTTTGGGGTCATCCAGTAACAGTGACAGGTGAAGCTGTTGCTCAGCTCAGAGCTGCTTTCTTTGCAGATTCAGCCAATGAAATTTGAATTTGAACAGAAGGTTCACCACGCTGCTTCCTAATCTCTTGTGTCACCTGTTAAAGCAGCCGTGACATTTCTCCTTTACTAGTTTATTTCAGTGTCTAGTCAGCATAAAACTGAAAACACTTAAAATGAAGCACTCCATCCTCAAACACATACTTTGTCTGATAAATCTCAAAGCTACTTTTTTAAAATGGTGGGCATCTACTTTGGGTTTTGCTGTGTGATGTCTATTTAACAACTGAACTGAAATTTTTTCTCTTTTATTAGACAAGCTTCGATTCTGAAAATGGACCATATGTTTACAATACCTTGAAAAATGTATTTAAACAAACACTGGAAGAAAAAAGGAAAAGGATTAAGGAAGGAACAGAGAATCCTTCTTGATTTCTACAAGCTCTGCCGAAGCATTAGATGGGCCTACCAAATTATTTTGCATTTTCCAGCTACTATATTTTGTGCTACCTGGCATGATCTACCTACCTTTAGGTAATAGTAGTTATTAACAAATCATTTTATTTTTTTAGAGGGAGTTTTAGTGGCAGTTGTTCAATCTACACAGTTTTAAGGAGGAGCTCCTGTGTGACCATACTCTGTAGCATTTGGTTTTCAGGTACTGTGCTTTTATATTGTGAAGGGTTCTTCTGTTCTCAAATGTGTTTATTGATTTAGAAACCTCTGTTATTGGCAAGAAACATTATTTTCAAGTTACACCACTGCCATAAGTTCAGTGCCATGATACACAAAGGTTTGACGAATTGAGTTAATATTTATGGATTACATATGTTTACATTAATGTTATTTGATTTTACTTTGCAGAAATAAATACTGGCTGAACCATTGAAAGTGCTTTTCCTTTTAGAAAGTTCAAAATAAGGCAAAGAGTAATAATGGACAGATCTTGAGGTCTGCTATTGACAGCAGGCCATATTTTCCTTTAGATCTCTTAAATAATTGTAACCAATGTGTTTCTAACAGGTGTTGCAGGAGAGAAACACACTGTGTTGAGTATTAGTTATCAAGCCCTTAATTTAGATTTTTTCTGGCTAAGAAAGCTTTAAACTGTTTTTAACAGAAAACTGACTGGGGCATTTTAAGTGCTTAGAATAAGAGTAAAATGTTGCCTTATTAGCTAAACTTTTATTGATCTTAAATGAAAAACCACTTCATTATGAAATCTTTATAAGGATATAATTCTGTCCGTACTTATGTTCAGCAAAAACTTGCATAAATAAGTGTGACATAATAATACTAAAAATAATTAATCAACATCTTGTTATCTGCAATACACTTTGTAGAGACCTTTTTATCTAATAAGACAAAAACAACTGGAACATCATCATAACTGCAGTTTTGGATTACAGCCTTTGGATTTGGACTGGAATGCCAGTTTGCAGGATCGACAGTTTATCCAGTTTGATGTATTTAAGTAGTTAAACAAGAATCTGTCCTTTTCCGAAATATTTTTATTCATTAATGTAAATGACTAATATTTAGAGATAAAAATAGAGCAGTTTGAAATACATATATATAAATTATACATGCTTCAACTGTTGGATGATTTTATATGAAATTCAGATCCATACAAGTACTTTGGCAGAATCATCCTAAAATAAGCACACTTGAAAATATCACATGTGAATCACATACACAGACCGAGCTTTGTAATGAGGGAAGGCAACATGACAAGCAGTTTCACATTGGCATGCCTTAGCATTCAGGCCTGGGAACACTAAAATGCATTTGCAAGTGTCTTAGTTTCCCAAGAAATTCTTGGAGTTTATTAAAGTTAACAGCTCCAAAGAGCCAGCACCAATTCCTGGTGTTATTTACTTTAGATGTGTATTTTAGCTTTTTATTTCTACACCCCAGTACACTTGGGGTGCAGAAACCAGGTCAGTTTTGTTTAAATCTGTGTAATGAACACAAGGGCTTTCACATATCATTAGCTCCAGCTGGAATAACCTTTCTGAAGTTAATGTCAGGTGTTGGCATTTGAAAAATTACCTACACACAGCCTGTGTCAATGGACAGCGTAGAACTGGGCACTTCTTTATTTAGTACGTTTTTTGGTTCACTGACAAGTGTGTTTACAATTATGGCCAAATTGGCCACCACATCTGGTTGAACCCATCATGGATAAACCCAAAAATAACCCATCTGAATGAATACTCAAACCTACAAACTTTAGTAGCAGCCTCTTAATTGATTTGTGACCCGAGTGATGCAAATCAGGGTGACCTAATTGTGGCCTTCCAGTACCTGAAGGGAGCCTGCAAGAAAGATGGAGAGAGACTGTTTACAGGGGCTTCAAACTGACAGAGAGTAGGTTTAGGTTTGATATTAGGAAGAAATTGTTCCCTGTGAGGGTGGGGAGGCCCTGGCACAGGTTGCCCAGAGAAGCTGTGAAACCCTGGAAGTGTCCAAGGCCAGGTTGGATGGGGCTTGGAGCAACCTGGGCTAGTGGGAGGTGTCCCTGCCCATGGCAGGGGGTTGGAATAAGATGGTCTTTAAGGTCCCTTCCAGCCCAAACCAGTCTGTGACTCTGTGATGATTCTATTAAATGTTTAAACAGCAAATACTCCTTGTCACTTCCTCATGCACAACTTTGTGGGACAGCCTTGCAGCTGTGGGTGGTGTGTGGGCAGATTTCTCCTCGCACTCATCAGGAGCACTGCCTTGCCATGCTGACACTCAAATCCTCACCAAATCCTGCTGCAGCAGGATGGGACAGGAGGACCCAGCCTACCTCTACTGCTTTCTCTGTTCTTCCACAAAATTCCTCTCCCGTTAGAAGGTCACCTCCGTATCAGCAGCAGCTTCCCCTTCAACAACTACTGCAGTAAACCACTGAAAACTCGCTATCTCTGTAGAGGCTTTCCCTGAAGTCACATCAGGATCTTTGGATCCCCAATCTTGCCTTACAGGACAAACCCCTCTGCTGCTGCTATTCTGTCCATCTCTGTAACCATAGGGTTCTTTTTCTTGGTCCTCTCTTGCCTCAAGTCAACCAGCCAGCTCACTTCTAATGTGTGGTGAGATATGGTAATACCAAAATACCACTAGAAAAACCCTGAGTAGGAAAACATGCCAGTCACACCCTTTGGAGCCAAATGCCTCCTTCTTCAGTGCCTGCCCTCGTGCTCTGCCACCTCACACACTGGAGTGTGACTCATACACTGCAGCCTATAGTTAGTTTTTTGCAATATTTAAATTGCTGTAGGTGGCAGGACTGCTGTGGATAAATTATTACAGAAGAAAAAAAACTGTGCACCATCCCAGGCCAGAGTTGAATAGCCCCAGGAGCTGTGGAAAGATGAGGACAAGGTAGCAGAGCAAATAGAACTGTGTAAAACTCAGCTGAAAATAAAAGGAGGAAATGGCAAAGGAGTTGTTTGTGCAGTTTTGGGGGTTTGTTTATCTTGTGCACAAAAGGAAAACCAAACCCCCCTCCCCCCCCCAAAAAAAAAATATTGGAAATGTGGAATATACTCCATAGCAGAGTCTCAGACCTCCGTATCCTTTAAACAATTTTATCATGCTGCAACAATAACAGCTTGAGCTGGTGCCTCTGAGGAGGGACCCTGAACAAAGAACACCCTGGGCTTTTATACCCCACAGTGTAAGGGGGTCTTCCTGCTGTGTGTGAGTGTCTGGTCACCTGGTTGGCATCACAGGGCCCCAGGCCTTCTGCTGAGCCCTCCCTCTTATACAGTCTTAGGGTCTGTCAAATTTGGCTTTTCACTCTGATCCACCATCAGAACCACAAGAGTGCATTGTCCCTTAGGATGTGAAAATCCCAGAGCATTCCTGTTGCATGACACCCCCAAAAGCAGACCGAGGGTCTGTACAGATGTTGACTTGTTTCCCTCTTGCCAGACATGCTGCACACATCAAAGCTGCTATTTCTGCTCCCTGGGCACAGTTCTGCTTCTGTTCCCTGTCCCTGGCTTCCCACAGCACACCCAGATCCTCACCGTCGTTGCAGGGAGTAGGAATAGAATAGAACTCTGGGTTATGTGAGGGAGCATCACTTAAATCAGTCCACAGTCCACTTGAAACATGCATCACTTGCTCATAGTGCTGGTGCTCTCCTCCATCACCAGATTCAAGATGTTGCATCTTTTTAAGTCCTATCTATGTGCCTGCTGTGGCTTGGGCTGTTGCTGCTGCCCCTCACTGAGCACAGGCTGGATCCAGCTGGGACTGATCTCTCGTGGGCTCCTCATTCCTGTGTTACCACTCCACAAGTGATCCCATATCTATTAGTTCTTGGTTGCCTCAGTCAGAGGTTTAGTCAATTCTCCCCAATCCAGAAGTCCATGGCCAACAAAATCCCACAGCTCTGAGAAAACTTCGTACCTGCTTTTTGTGACTGGACGTGGGAGCTTAATTATGGCCTCTCTTTCTTTTAGATCTATCATTCATTGCCGCTTTCCCAAAATGAAGCCTAAGTATTTAACCTTTCTTTTGACATAGGTGAGGTTTGGGTGGAGATGCAGCTGTTCCCTGTTTCCCAGGGCAGTATGTTTAGTACATAGGTGTTCTTGTCTCAATTTGCTAATGACAAACGTCTACATGAACCAACTGTACAAGAACCGACTCCCCCAGCAATTTTATACCTCAGTTCCAGTGCATTCAGTGCCAGACTTCTCTGCAGACTCAACAGGCCTAACTTTCTACCTCCTGAAGGCCACAACAGAACTTTAAAGCATTTTCTCATGTACAGTATTTTTTTAAACAGGGCAAGCCTTTTCCTTTCCTTTTCACTGAAGGATCAATACAAAGCATGAGGCAACAGAACCTCAGTTTTCTGCTCACTCAGGACTCAGGCTATGGGTGATGCCCTCTATTTACAAATAGAACATAGAAAAATGTGTTATTATAAATATTTTTTAGAAATATACAATGAATTACCACGACTACAAGCAAGTACTAGTCCACAGGAAATCTCAGACACATACAAAATAAAATAAAGCAGTGTTTCAGCTTACGTGAGGTGACCTGCACCAACTGGCTCTTTTGGAGGTGACCAGACGTACAGTTAACAACCTGGATAAGGTGTCAATGTGGAGCCCAGTGCTGGAAATCAGTGCACATGCTCTGTTTAACCACCTTGGGATCTTCCGGGGCATTGTTCCGTTCTCTCCACAACCATCAGTGGCTCGAACCACTTTCCTTCCCGCATTCCACCCCTGGGTGAATCCCAAGCCATCTCCACACCTGTGGGCATCCCAAGTCGCCATCAAGGCATGAAGAGGGTTTGGGGTCCATCATAAGGTGTGCATCGAATTTGGGTCCCTCATGAGCCATGTGTGTGTGAGTGTGTAAGGCGTGCAGGGGGCTGGGGTTCCT